>CAJNJA010101508.1:0-18721 GCA_905231915.1 Symbiodinium necroappetens
GACGGAAATTCCAGCAACCCCACGCCGGAAGACCTGAATCCTAAGTTTAAACCCAAGAGACCCTCAGGCCCTAAGCCCTAAGCCCTAAACCCCAAACCCCTAAACCCCTAAACCCCTAGACCCAAAACCGTCCCATGCTTCCCGGCCCAAAACGACTGCCATGGCAGCCATTGGAGCCGGCGGCGCGGTCTCCCCCAAGGGGTAGGCCTGTCGGGGTTTAGGGTTTAGGGTTTACAATTCTGGGGATTTGGTTTAGGGTTTAGGGTTTACAATTCTGGGTCTTGATGCTCAGGATGATGGGATTTAGGGAAAGGGGCGTGTAGAAGAAACAGGGTTTAAGCTTAACCTGACATCATAGCAATTTGGGTTAGACAGCTTACTGCAAGGGCTGGGCCATGCAAGATCGCTAAGTGAAACACCCCGGGTTGCTCCAAACAAGCTGCACTCTTCGATCAGGAGGATGTAACGTAGTCGGATTCCCTTATAACGTATATCTTTCTCTGCATACGGTAATCTTGCTTGTGCGGCATCTGTCGCACAATTGATGCGATTGCTTCTTTCTCCGGGTGCCAAGTAAACTGCAACTCAGGACAGAAAAAAAGCAACTCTTCCCTGGGGCGTAGTGTTGTTTCAAGAGTCTCCCTACCCTGAGCGCGCGCTCTTGAAGCTCGCGCTCGTGCTCGTACACGCCCGCAAGGGTCCTTACATACCACAGAAGAGGCTGAATAGAACTCAAACAACATCAATCGAAGCCAAGCCTCCCAAAGCAGAAAATTACCAGAACCAGTATCCCAGAAACTGCAATGCCGAGCTTCCGAACAGAACATCGGCCCTATGCCCCCCGAAACCCCAGACTTGGCCGGCAGGGGGGGAATGAAGAACAGGCCGGAACATGGGGTCTGAAGATTTACCAATACCTGTAGTCTCCATTGTAGGTCCTTTTTGGGGTTACCTTTTGGGATCCTTAATATAAATATGGGTTAAGCCAAAAAAAAAGAGGAACTACCATGGAGGCTATACAGTAGGCACTCTTCCTGGGGCTTCCCTCACTTGGTTGTAGATGAAAAGGTGCCCAAACCGCCCCTATGTCACCTCCCGAGCCCTAGGTGTCTGAAGGGTTGGAGTTTAGGGTTTAGGGCTTTTAGGGTTTAGGGGTTTAGGGTTTTTAGGGCTTTTAGGGTTTTTAGGGTTTAGGGTTTTTAGGGTTTAGGAGTTTAAGGTTTAGGGTTTTTAGGGTTTAGGGTTTTTAGGGTTTAGGGATTTTAGGGTTTAGGGTTGAAGGGCTAGAGAGCCAAGGCGGCCTGAAGGTAGCCAAAGGCGGCCGAAGAGAGCGTGAGGATGATTAAGGCCAGCCTCGGACCGGCTTTTGGGTTCGGGGCGCGGGGCCGTTGAAGTATGGTTGACTTTAGGGGTTTAGGGGTTAGGACTTAGGGTTTAGGGCTTAGGACTTAGGGTTTAGGGTTTAGGACTTAGGGTTTAGGGTTCAGGGTTTAGGGGTGACTTTGGAAGGTTCGGGTTCCGGAAGGGTTTCGAGGGCCCGTCCCAGGATTTCAGGCAGCATACAGCTACATACGACCACAAGGGCTAGGGCCACTAAGGGTGCCTCCCGACGGTCCTTCGATAGCTTGGGAATGCACCTGGAGCTTGAAACTAGACGTGGTTTGCGAGCTAAGTGCTGATAGTAGCGCGAGGTCGCGCCTGACAACGCCAGCTTCCGAATGCTTGAGTGACTCCTCGGTAGGGCTACCAGTATTTTGAGGATGAGGTGCTGAAGACAAAGAGCCACCGGAACAGTTCGGACCTGTGGAGCCAACATGATTGGAACTCTTCGGAGTCCCAACTTGAAGAGACAGAATTCGAAACAGTTGGAAGAGGGTCTTTTCGTCGACCTCGCTGTGGCAGCGTTATGCTTGCACTGGGATCGGTTCATACACGACTTGAGCACGAACTGCTCAGGCCCTAACTTGCTGTCTACGCACCCCCATGAACAGCTGGAACGAACTCTGAAGCAGCTGGGTGTCGGACCACTCAAGAGGCATGTAGAACTTGCCCATGATATAACCTGGCCGACGGGCCGTCGCAGGCCAAAGGCCCAAAACTACTCGCTGACATAGTCTACATCTTCCGGAGTTCTACAACCGAAAACCGACATTCAACACAACGTCCATGTCTGCCGAATCCGCAATCGCAGCAGGTGCTGTGGACCCTCTAGCTTGAAAGTAGTATGCCCCACATGCTTTCCACACGGTGCAACTCAAGCTTCCTTCTGTCGATTGGACCCCGATTCCTACGCAATCCATGCCGGAGAGGACGGGCACAGAAGGCTGCCACAGGGGTGTAGAATTTTCCCAAGACCTTAGGAGGCCAGGGACTCGGAACTTCGCCAGTGCTCTCTGAGATGATCCGGCCCGCAATCCTCGGGGACTGCACGCGGCGTTTGTGTAATTTTGTTGGTTTTTGGGGTACTTTGGGTTTGCGCATTCAGGGTTTGGATCCCGAAATCCATCCAAAGTTTCGATTCGGGAGCCGCACCACCACTGTCAGAAAATGGGGATGATGGATATCTAAATTAAGAATTTAGGAAATGGGTTGTCAGAATAGCAGACGTCGGCATGGCCGTGCTCCAGAACTACTCCAACTGCTGCAGGCTGCTACTCATGCAACTGCTGCCCCAAAAAGGACAGTTGCACCACTGTTTGTTCTGGGATTTTGGTGTGGAAGGGGCGGGCCAGGCGGCGTATCACTGAAGGAAGGCTGACCTCGCAGCTGGCACCTCGACTCTCAAACCCTCGCTTCAACACGAAACCCTCAAGACCGGGGCGTCGGCCAAGTACAGGGCTGGACTGATGCCCATGGCAAACCCCTGCGAGGATTCTGGCATTGGTACGGGGGTCGACAAGATACGGACGGGGTTGAGGCTTGAGACGGGTTCAGGCTTGACTTAGGTATGCAGGCTGCATGCGTGTGAAGGAGGCTCTCTTTACATCCAGGCGAAGAAGAGGGGCTCCGTGCCTTTCAGCAGCTTTGTGGGGGCCTTTCTGAACGCAGCTTAGGGCTGGAAGCACACGGGGAATTTCTGCGTGTCTACATCTAACGCTGATGCACAAAGGCTCTCTTTCACAGCTGCTCATGCGCTTGCGAAACCCTCGGAACCCTCATTGGTGCAAACTCTTCTGAAGCTGCCAAGCCATACGATTCATCGGGCGCCCCCGCCAAATTGCCCAGGGTGGTCGCCTCGACGGCTCAAGATGAGCTGTTTCGAACGCACCCGAAAGCAACAGCTTCCGAAGCCCTAAACCCTAAACCCTACACCCTAAGCACCCTAAGCCCTAAACCCTATAGTACAGGCCCTATAGGCTGAAACCTGAGGCCTTTACCGTCTGCAGCCGGGGGCTCAAAGGATCTGGGGATGGAGATTTCAAGAGCCAGGCAGGATACGGGGCCGAATTGCTGAGTTGTGTATTTCAGGGGCATCGCGACCTCCTCGGGCCAACAGCCTGAATCTGCGGGAAAGGGCCATAGGGTTTAGGGCCATAGGGCCATAGGGTTTAGGGCCATAAGGTTTAACCCCAGACCCTGAAACTTAAACCTAACCATCCACCTTAAAGCCAAGAGCCCCAAACCTAAACCTCCAACTCCAGAGCCGAAGCTCTAAAGACTCTCACGCCCCGGTAAGGCGGCGCACAGCAACGAAGCAGAGAAGCATGCAGATGATACTTCGGACCAAAGCATGACACAAACAAGGCCAGAACCCCAGTGTTTGTACTTTGTAGACCGTCCCTCGAGCCTGGAACTGTTGAAACTAGGGCTTCCTTTTTGTTGCTTCCTCATGCACTTTTGTTACACCGGGCTGCTTTAATTTGTGGAAGTTGCTTGTTAGGCTTTAGGGCAGACTGCCCCCCCAATAAAATCGTCAGAGTCGCCAAGGCAAAGAGGAAGGCAGCCGGCAGACAGCGCCTCGGGGAGCCGACCCGGACTTCAAAAGGGGGGGCCATGGTAGCCATGCTGGACTTTCCGAAGTGGGGGCCATGGGGACTTTCCGAAAATAGAGGCCCTAATGTAGTACCCTAAATAGTAGGGTCGTTGTTTTAAGGACCCGAAAATAAGGTACCCCTAATTTTCGGAAACTCCTACATTGCAGCATGCTCGAAGTCAGCTCTCAGATCTTCGGAACTGCCGAAGTTCAGGGCAGATTCTGCGGGACTTTGGATGGGAGAATATGGGAGAGGAGGAGTAGTAGTAGTAGTAGTAGTACTACTACTACTACTACGACGACGACGACGACGACGACTAGTACTACTACGACGACGACGAGTACCGCCACTCCCGCTCCTAATTTCGTATTGTTGCTACCTGCTTCCGAAGCACCGACTGCATAGGTTGCCAGTGACAGCATACGTCGACGGAACATCAGGCTTCTGAGCAGGGCTGTTCACTTCTCGGGGTCCAAGGTCTTGCAAGCCCAACAGTTTACAACACCCCGCTCCTTCAGACATAACCCTATTATACACCCTATAAGCCCTATAAGCCTTAAGCCCTATAAGCCCAAGAAGCCCAAGAAGCCCTAAAAACCCCTAAACCCATCTAGCCGCGGAAGCCAACGGCCCCGAGATGCTGGAAGGGATCCTTAGGAGGTCCTTTCTCGGCAACTAAGGCCAACTCTACCCCAAAATCCTGTAGACCGGGAAAAGCTAAATGTAAAGCACGGACCTCCTTTAACTGGTTTGATCCTTGCAAAGCAAGCCATTGAAACTGGGCGAAGCCAGCAGCGTTCCTGGACAGGCTCAGAAATCCCGCTTGGCGGCTGCGCATCGAACATTGTCCGAAGAGGTTCATGGCAATTGTGTGGGTGGATGCTGTCTCTTTCGGCTTTTGAATGATTCTTATATGTCAATAGGTTCAAGATTCAACAATGTGACGTGAGCAGCATCGCCACCATTCTTTGCGCTTCTGGGCTTCGCCCGCTTCAGGCGCAATTCAGAAGGAGACCGCCAAGAAGATCCTGGGCCAGGCAATTACTCCCATGTTGCATGCTTTGACAAATCTAGCAGACCGTGTACCGTATGCCACAGCAGCAATGTTCACTCCTCATCAAACCTGACCGCTCAAAGCCTCACTCTGAACACCCAAGAGAAATCCGGCTGAGAGCCCAAGTGCACGCTTCGGTTTGTTACTTAGCGTGCGGGCCTGGCTCGGGATCGTAGACTACCTATAGTCTCCATTGTAGTTCCTTTTTTGGCTTAGCCAATTTTATATTAAGGATCCTAAAGCGTAACCCCAAAAAGGAACTACAATGGAGACTATAAGTAAACCCTAAACCCCAAACCCTAAACCCTATAAACCGTAAACCCTATGATACAGTGCTAGTGTACCGACGAGCCTCGATTACTCCTTGGCGTTCTACCGATCCACGGGCTGAAAAACACCGACTCCAAAACACCGGAGTCTACAGCTTCTTAGGGGTTTAGGGGTTTAGGGGTTTAGGGTTTAGGGGTTTAGGGTTTAGGGGTTTAGGGGTTTAGGGTTTAGGGTTCACAGGAATGGCTTATGTCCTGATCGTCGATTAGATCGTAAGGAGATTAGACGACATCAGCTGACAAGAAACCCAGCAGCTTAGCTTCTGCTCCACCTTAACCCTACCGGGCCCTACCGTAATCCCCAAAAACTCCCCCAAAGCAAGTCCAGTGGCGGAAACGCGACCACCACACGTCCGAATGCGGCGAGCTTCCTGGCGCCTTCTGAACTCTCGGAGTCTCTCCGAGCCTTTTTGGGGGTCATTGACCTAGGACCCGTCCCCAAATTCTTCGAAACTTCGGGTGGAAGCTGTCGGAATTTCAGGCTCAGGGGTGGGGCGTCAGGTTTCGAAGTCCCGGCCACTCTTCCGCCCTTCAGACTTCAGGCCCTTGAGCACTGAAGCCCCTAAAACCCTGAAAAAAAAAGCCAGCACTCATGGGCTTCGAATGGTGAAATCCCAGTCCCAAAGAAGCCGACCCGCCCAAAACCCTAAACCCTAGCCCAGCTCAGGCCCTCAGAACCCATGCTTCTCTTGGCAAACCTTGCCGACAAAGTTTGAAAGCCTGAACCTTGGACAATGGACCCGGAACCCCTAAACCCTAAACCCTAAACCCTGAACCCTAAACCCTAAACCCTGAACCCTAAACCCTAAACCCTAAACAATGGACCCGGAACCCCCAACTCCTCAGCTCATCCCATTCACAATCTCCTCAGCCGGAAACTCCGAGCCAGAAACCCCTTCTCCAGCCCCTCTCAAGTCAGACATAGCAGTAGAAGCCTCTGTGGCTCGCATCCGGGATGACACCCTTTTTCTAAACACCGGGAGCTGCAAATGCAGCGAATGTAGGGGCCTCAATCGTCTGAATAAGGTTTCGGGGGCTTCCTCTTAGAACTGTAGTCGAATATACCCCCCCCCCCCCAAAAAAAAACCCTCTTCCTCGTGGAACCTCTACCTTAACCCCAAAATAACCCACTATAAAAAAAAGGACTTATATAAAGACATCATAATCAGGAGCCCTAAAAAGAGATAGGTTCTTTAGGGTCCAGGTATAGCGCCAAGCTCTGAGGCACCTGAGTCCGCTTCGTCAATGCAGTCAGGGAGGTGTGGCTTTGCACCTGATCCGACGAGGCTTCGGATTGGAGTTGCAGCGTCGAAATTCAGGGTTTTTTGGGTGTTCCGAGATCATAATGTAGGGGCCTTGATGGTTAGACTATAGGGTTTTGGGCTCCTTCATAGTTTTACTATAATAAAGGAACCTAAGGAAGAATATAGGTAACTACTTAGGCTATTCAGGCTTCTAAATAAGGTGGGCTTGGCAATCTCGGGCAACTAGGACCAGAGATCAGGATCGCTTCTTGGTTGCTGTTGGATCCTGGCAAATGCTGCCGCAAGGGAAGACCAGGCAGAAAAACAGCAAAAAAAGCCAGGTAAGCAACAGTACGGAGGGGCTGCTGAAACAAGCTCTGGCCTCCCAAATCGATTCTGCAGGCCGAGGCACTGAACACTAGGGAGCTGTAAAAGGGAAACTCTGAAGGTCACCGCAAGGCTTCGGGGCTCCCAAAAGGGTTACTCCCAGTCCATGCAAGCCTGCTTTCTCGGGCGTCTTCGCAATCATCTTCAGGATTTCCTGCAACGAGATTTTTCAGGTTTCAGCGTTTTGGGCGAACTAACGAGGAGATGCGAGGCTCCGATCCTTATACTGTATGGAGCCCCCCTACCCCTAGAGCTTTCTGCGGGAGTGGCCGCGGGGCCCGAGCTCCTGGTGCGCAACTCTCTTGAAGGCTTAGGGTTTAGGGCTTTAGGGTTTAGGGTTGAGGGTACAACCCGCCCCATGCCTTGCTGGAGTTCTTGCTGAGGATGATCTCCTCACAATAGGCACACTGTTGGAAAGCTTATGCTGCTTGCATGGCGGTCCGGCAAAGTGGCGATTCTCAGTCATTTGAATGGGGTTTGGGCATCATGGCAAAGCGGCGTGCGAAGGGGAAGTTGAGCAGTTTCGCATAGAGGTACTGCAAAGCACGCTGTACCAAGCCGTCGCCGTGGTCAGTGCCACGTTTTGGCAACTCACATCTAGGAGGACCGGCTGCTCGCTAAGAATCAATCCAAGACGGAGCCGTCGATTGATGCACTATGGGTTTCTATATAACGGCTACTAGAAGGGTGTAGGGTTTAGGGGCCTTTAATAATCTATGACTTCTGCATCTATTTCTAGCCGCTAAACGACCTGCTGCTCTATGTAGTTGTCGACCTCCTGCATGCCCACATGCAGACTTAGCCAGAAAGCCCCAGAAACTTCAATCTCGAAACTCAACTTCCCCTAAGCCCCGAAAAACCCTAAACCCCAAACACTAAACCCCAAACCCTAAACCCTCAACCCCAAACCCTAAGCCCTAAACCCTCAACCCCAAGCTCAGAAAGTAGGGCTCCCAGGAATGCGTTCTCTGCAGAGTCGCGCGCAGCCGGCTCTCTGCATCGTCGAGGCGAATCCTCCTTCTGGGATGCCTCGGTAGCAACTCAGTGAAACAATATCCGTTTAGGGTTTTAGGAAATTCTAGGGTTAGGGTTTAAGGGTAATTAATATGACCTTGCTGTTGCTTGTAATGGTAACTACATGATTATGGAAACAATATCCTAAAATGGTACTGAATATGACCCTATTGCTTTATGATAGTAAATACATGATAATGGAGAGCCGCTCGGCCTCTTCATACTCAAAGAATGGGGGAAAACCGTGCACTTCCAGCCCCATCGACCTTCTTGTAAGTCCACTTGTGACTGGCTACGTCTGAACCGCTAAGTAGGAACATGTATGTCAAATACTATAAAGGTGTCGCGTCAGCGGTGCTGGTATACCTTTACAGATTCAGGCCTTTTTTGGGGGGAGTTCCGGTCTGGGAACTGTAGAAAACCCAACGCAAAACTGGGAGAACTCTATCCAGACACCCCAACGATCATCCTCCAGTGGATGCTTGGTATCCAGGGCAGGGGGGAAACGTGTTTGTTTCAGGTTTTGGAACTTTGAAGTTAGCTCTTCAAGAGGGACTTCAAGCTTCGCCTGTTGAGCAGTCAAGACACGGATTTGAAGCACCAGGAGCCCGAAGCCCGGGAAGCCCCCAGAGAACAAATGCGAATCCGACCCCAAGACGTCGGAGAATGCGCTTAGCTTATCCTCTTCATGCCCAGTATAGGTCACACAATCGCCACCATCATGGTCGATGTCACCATTATGGTCCATGGCTGTTTTCCATGACCATCAGCAGAATCATCGTCATCGTCGTCTTTGTCTTCGGCATCACCATCATCAGCATCAGCAGCACCAGCTGCAGCAGCGTCGTCGTCATCATGTCCATTCTTCGCACCGTAAACAGCATCAGTACACACATCAACATCACACCGACATCAGTTTCACTACCGCACCTTCACAGCCATCACAGGCCGTACCATTGTCACCATCACCAGCATGGAAACGTCTGTTTAAACCGGGAGTAGCCACTGTGCTGGGAACAAGCATCGCAAGAGGCTCTCGAACAATACCTACCTACTTCGCTTACCCGACTTTTCGCTGTCTGTCAGCATCAACTACATCTGTCATTCATGAATCTACTAGCGCCCATTGGGCACAATCACAGTGCTCATATGGGACTTTCCGAAAATTAGGGTACCTTATTTTGGGGTCCTTATAATAAGGATCCTACTATTAAGGGTACTGTATTGGGGTCCCCTATTTTCGGAAACTCCCAAATAGATGCAGAAGCCATAGTACCCTAAATTATACCCTAAACTCCCCATCTGCTTTGAGGGTACTGCATCCATCTGTGACTAAGGAATATACCTTAAATCATAATATTAAGGCCCCTATAATTTAAGGTATATTCCTTAACTAAGGGGTATTGGGTTCTCTGGGTTCATATGTCACAGAATGTAGCAGCCGAGGCTCGGCTCCAGCATTCTTGTGATCAGCTTGACCAGTGACTTCTGGGAGAGAGGCCTCTGAACTGTGCCGCAATTCATACAGAGTTGAATCGGGTTTCGCGGGTTCCTTATTATTTATTTCTATAGTATGATATATGAGCTGTACCCTGGAGATTTCGAAGGGGCCTTAAAAAGTAGAATACGTTTTTTTTTCGGGGGTTCCTTATTATTTGGTACCGCAATTATTATAGGGGCCTTAAAAAGTAGAATAGGGTTTCCGGGGTTCCTTATGACAATTAGAGTATATAATACAGCCCAAACCCTAGTCTAATTATTATTAAGACCCTGTAGTATGCTCTGAACACCAAACCCAAAGCCGCGCTTTAGGAGGCACAAGGACTCCGCGCCCCTTCACCCAAAAAGTGGGGCCTGGCGACACACTCTCTGGCCAGCAGAACCGCGTAAGAATCTTGGGGCATCCTTTCGGGAGATGTCTATGGCTCATGAAACTGCGGACTATCCACTCATGGAGGCAGATTCCCAAGTCCACTTCTTCACATGCCCGATCCTCAGTACCTGAATCCCAAGAAGGTGAGGACTGGATTGTGAATCGACGGTGTTTAGGGACACGACTGACCCTCAAAACTGCCGATTACTCGATTGCTTTCTGAGACTTCAGCACTTAGCATGGCGTCCTCGAGTACATCAAATTTAGCTGATTTGGGTGTAGTTCGGAGATCCCAAAATCTGTCTCACGGGTTCTGCCGTGCAAAACGGGAGCAGCCCCAGTCCCCAAAAACCTGAACAAACAACGCCCGAACCCAAAACCAAAACCCACTCAAGCCTTCACCTGATCACCTAATGTAGGGGCCTTAATAATTAGAATAGGGTTCTGGGGGCGTTCCTTATTCTAATTATAGTATCACATACCCCAAAGCCCTATTCTAGTTATTAAGACTCCAATGCTAGATCCTGAGCCAGACTCATCTCTGGCGATGGAGCCTGTGCAGGAGCTTCGGATCCTGCTCCGCATGGTAGGCCGTCGTCAAAGAACCTTTAGGGTTTAGGGTTTTGGGTTTAGGGCAAGCCGTCGTCAAAGAACCTTTGGCGAAGAGACAAGAACCTACCGCCCACAGCTGCGGTAATAAGGGCCTCTTTTTTGCTTAAACCCTAAACCCTAAGCCCTGCTAAACCCGAAACCCCTAGCCCCTAAACCCTAAACACCTAAACCCCAAATTTGTTCGTGCTTTCTGCATCTTTACCTGGCTTACGAGCTGAGGGCTTAGGGCTTAGAGGCTTAGAGGTGTCGAGTTCCAATGACGACAATCTGCGGATCTCCTTGAAGCTAATATAGTAGCCTTAATAATTAGAATATGGCATGGTTTTGGGGGTGTCTTATACTATACTCATCAGGAAAGCCAAAAAATGTAGTACTATCTAGACCCCTATAGTGGCCCTAAGCCCTAAACCCTAAACTCTAGACTCCTATAGTGGCCCTATAGCATGCAAGTACGACCCTGGCATTGGGCTTTGGAGACGGTGGTCAAACGAAATTGTCGCTTCGGTGGCTTAGCCCCCCAAATTTTTCGACTCTAAGCCCTACCTGGACCCCCAAAAGTATGTGGAAGAATAGCTTTTTTTTTTTTTTAATAGGTATTGGGCCATTATTTTACCTACTTTTCGGGGGGTTTCATGAAATCCTAACCCCTCTAACCTCTCTGAACCCTCGAATCAATCCTAAGCCCTAAACCCCCTCCAAAAAAACTCCTGAACCCTCTAAGTCTAAACCCTAAACCCTCTAAACCCTCGGAACCCCCTCTATAAATCCGAAACCCTCTAAACTCTCTAAGCCCCAAGTCCCCAAGCCCGCTGGCACCTCGGAGCCCTCAGCCTCTAAACCCCCGAAGCGTCGACACAGACTGGTTCATAAGCATGAACTACTACGGTTGATGATATAAATCCTGCATTACCCAGAATAAGGAATATACCATAATTCCCAGAGTTTAGGGTCCTTAATGTAATGCAGGATTTATATCATCATTACTATGGCGGTTGTGGCAAGGGCTACTGCAAAATATGGGCCTTTCTGGCATGGAGGCCCTGAGGTTGCGGAAGGCTTGAGGCACGGGGGCTAGGGGAAACAGGAGGGGGGGGGGCCCTGAAGTCCAGAACAAGAAACCCTGAAAGTGCCCTCGTCCAAGGGGCCGTCCACGTCGTTCCCGAAGGGGGGAAGGCTCCCTGTCTCGATCACGTAGAGGATCACCTTGCAGCTTCGACATGGGCTGAGGGTTTAGGGGTTTAGGGTTTAGGGTTTAGGGGTTTAGGGTTTAGGGGTTTGGGGGTATAGGGTTTAGGGTTTAGGGACATGGGTTGAAGTACATTCTCGGCCGATGGTGGCGACTGGGAGGCGTTCGTCATCTTCTGGCACACGCGTAGGCTTTGGTAAGCCAGTGTGGGGGCATGCAGAATAAGCGGGCGGATTTGATCTTTAGACGTAATACTCGGATCTAAGCCATTGCTGCCGGGCATGAAGATAAGAGTATGATGCTGTACAAATGCATGCATTGTCGAAGCATACTCTTGCTCCATGGGAGTGATGCATGGCCATACTGATTCAGACGTTAGCTCAAGCTGGGTGCCTACAGCTCATGGAATTTTGGCGACTTGGCAAGGAAGAGGAGGGTGCAACCATGTCACCCTGAACAATAAGGCTCGAGTGCCTGACAGCCAAATCTCAAGGAGTCAACCGACGAACGGCAACTTGCCATCTCAGATGTGTGACGATGATGGTGGTGGTGGTGGTGATGATGTTGATGGTTTGGGTGAATGTAATGGCGATGATGATGCTGATAGTGATGGGGATCTTCCTGATAGCGATGATGATCATGATGGTGACGATGGTGGTGGTGGTGATGATGATCAATGTTGCTGCCCATGTTGCTGTTGCTGTGGTTTTGTGATGATGCTAACAATAACAGTGGTGCAAACTCTAAACTACTACACACTACTCCTGCTTTTCTTCCTGCGAAGAAATTTCACACAGACTCCAGGACTAAGATATTGGTACACAGCAACCGCCACCAGTATCTTCGATGGCTTGTAGTGCGAGAACTGTTTTGAGGCAGGCGGCGCCGAGTGAGAACACGTCGTTGGCAGGGATGCCGACATCTAGGCTGCTGTTTCGGGGGTTGTCCCACAAGATCATGAGCTTGAAAATCTAGGGGCAATGAGCTTCTACGAACTCCAAGCTGGAATGTGCCGACAACTGCTGTTGTGTTTCTGTGGCTTCAGGCTTTCCGCAACCGAAGCTACTCTGGATAGGCTGACCCAGTATGTGGTGGGGTGCTGTTTCAAACTGTCTACCACTTGACATGGACTTCGCAGGTACAATGCCTCTGGGCTTCTGACAGAGGGGCCTCCTGGGATCGACAGGTGCTCATCTACCCAAGACTGAGAAAGAACCTTCAACTCTACGCTTAGGGTTTAGGGTTTAGAGTACTACACAAGCGACTTCTACGTCGGCCGTCCTGTGTAGCGCATGGATGTCCGTTTGTGAGAATGAGCTTATGAGCAGCCCCTCTCTAACAACAGCAGCACGGCGAACAAGCGGGCCTTATCTCCAGCATCTCTGTCTAAACCCTAAACCCTAAACCCCTGTCTGATCTGACTCGATCTGCCTTCCCGCCATGCTCAACCCCAGACTGGAGACTGGAAACCAAAACCCTCCCTTGCCAATGCTCGATCTCCCAAACCAACCTCCCAAAATCTGCCTCCAACAAAACCCTCCTATGGTGCCCCCCCCCCCCCCCCCCCCCGCTCACCCACAAGCCCAAAGTACCTTCAGAGTATCTACACGTCTGTGAGTCAGAAGCACCGTTGCATCGAAGACCAAGGACCGGGTGTTCGTACTCGGACTCTAAGGGCATCCCATACCTGCATTGCTTACCTCAGTTGCAAAAATCTCCCCGAAACCGGAGACTTCCCAAGGCAACCTGAGAGGCTCTCATCTCCTTGCGACCAGGGCACGGCTGCCCTGCCAAACTTCCGGGGCTATGTAGCCCTGGGTGCCACGGAGCATACCTTGTTTCGGGGTTGGGTGAGATGCTCCAGCTGTGCGCTGCGCTTGTCCCTGGTGCACCCAACTTATGCACGGGCTACTTTGGGCCGTGGGTTTGGGCTAGAAGCCCACATCCTCAATGCCGTGGGCGGGAACAAATCCCGGAACACCCGAATTGAAACCGGTGGGCGAATCCTTGAGGGTCGTTTTCTGGGGTTCCTATCTCACTGAAACCTCAGAGCTTCAGCTCAGGGTGTCAAGGGTGTAAGCAATGGGGTTATCATGAATAGTGTATAGTACTATATATTATTATATGACTATATTGCTATCATGTTATATTATGTTATATTTTATTAATATGTTATACTATTAGGAGCTTGCAAGCTCCATGGAGTGCTCCGATGGGCAACTCCCGGACTCCTTCGGCACCTGCTGGTTCGACGGATTTCGCCCCCCCCCCCCTCGGGTTGTCTTCAGGCTGCTCTTCCACATGGAGGCCCTGGCGCCCTGGCCACTTGCCTGTCCGGTCACATATGCATCTCATTTCCTTCCACTCCGGGTCGCTAAAGGCTTCGAAATCTTCACTTCCTGACCACCGCCCCTCTCAACATTTAGATGCAGAGGCTCACCGCCAACTGCCTCTGCTTTGTGCATCATCCTGCATACACGAGGCATACGACCGTCCAGAATAGGAACGCATCAGGAACCTTACCTACAGCGGATCCCAAGCCTCGTGAATCGAGTCTGACATCGGACCACGGTGCAAGCCCTAAGCAGCAACCGCGTGAAATCCACCATGCCAAAGACCGCCGAGTGAAATTTGCAGCATCCACGTCCACCTCTGAAGCGCTACATCCGAAACCGATAAAAACATCCTCAAATGCCCGAAAAACTGCACCGAGGTTCTGAGTGCAAAGAAACATGCCTACTTAGTCTCGATCGACAAGGCTGCAGCTTACGAATCCGTAGCCTCATGCGGTTCTTGTTGACTGGTAAGGTTCCACATCCTAAAGTGTAGAGCGTTTAGGGTTTAGGGTTTAGTTTTTTGGTTTAGGGTTTAGGGTTTAGAGCCCATGCAAGCCATCCATAAAGCAAAAGACACTTAAGGGCTTCTGAGGCCTCTTTTTTACAGATGCTAGTGATCGGAGGTAATGGCAATGGGGTTTAAGTCTAGAATGTAGGATCGTGGCCTTCAAATCCCCAACGCTCTGAAGCTGCCGAGGAAGGGGCAATGGAAGCGCTCTTTGCAAACAAGGCCAAGGTCAATGACTTGAGCATAGCAGTTCAGGCCTCTCCACAGGATTGAGGGGCTTAGGGTTTAGGGTTTAGGGTTGGGAAAACCCTAAACCCGTAAGCCTTGTGGTGGTCGTAGAATAGGGTCTGGCTTTCAGGGTGTAGGGCTATGGTGATTATAGTTCAGGGTGTGGGACGAAGCAAAGACCTTCTAAGGCCCGTCATGGCCTCTAATGTCGGGGCCTTCATAATTAGAATAGGGGCTGGGCTCCTTTATAGTGTGTATATATATATAAATATTACTATTATGATTATTGTTAATTATTATTGTCTATATTGATTATCATTATTCTTATTATTGTTATTGATACTATATATATATATATATAGAACCTAAGGAATAATATAGGTAACAATTTAGGTACTTATTTAGGCTTCTATATTAACATCATGTCCACCCCCGCCCTACCCCTCCTCCAACAACACAAGGCGCAGTGCCTGCGTCGACCAGCGAGCAAGATTGGAGATGGGATGCTCCACCACTGCACGGACCCTAAGCCCAAAGCCCCCCCCCCCCTCCCTTCCCCTCCGCCCCCACGCCCGCGACAACAAAAAAGCAAACCCTCACAACCCTCAACTCCCGGATCCCCCAAAATCCCAGAGCCACCAAAAAAACAACCAAAGCTCAACTCCTAAATCCCCCCAACTTCCCAGAGCCCTAAAACCCCAAACCTACGGCAGCTAGGATCTCCGCGAGAATTGCAAGTATCAGCCCTCCAAAAAAGATCCCGGAAAGCTCGGGTTTTTCCAGGCCTTCGCAGTGAAGCATCACATTCTCAGGCTTCCTCGGCGCTCTCTGAAGACTTAAGGGGATTTAGGGTTTGTAGGGTTTAGGGTTTAGGGTTTAGGGTTTAGGGGTTTAGGGGGCTTAAAAACTCCGGCCATAGGGCTGATGCCAGAAATTACAGCAGTGGCTGTACAGGATTGACCAGGTTAACTACGCTACGCTATTCCGTTTTCTGTGCCTTGAACCCTCTAAGCCTCGAAGTAACCCTGTGAGCCAAGTGAGTCGAAGGCCGGGCCGAAAAACCCTAAGCCCTAAAGCCCTAAACCCTATAAACCCTAAACCCTATAAACCTTAAACCCTGAACCCTATAAACCCTAAACCCTATAAACCTTAAACCCTGAACCCTATAAACCCTAAAACCCTATGAACCCTAAACCCTAAACTCTAAACCCTAAAACCCTAAACTCTAAGCCCAAAAACCGTAAAACCCTAAACCCTAAAACCCTAAACCCTAAACCCTGGAGCTTCAGAGCGCGACATCTGCGGCTTTAGGGTCTGGAGCTCAGGGTCACCGTTCCTCCCCATCCAAGCCTGAATCCTTCTGAAATCCCCTAGAGGGTTTAGGGTTTAGGGTTTAGCTTAGGGTTTAGGGTTTAGGGTTTAGGGTAGTACATGAACCCTAATTCGTTACCGTAGGCCCTTAAGAACGGCCCCCCAAAAACGCGCAGAAGCCCCCCGAAATCCCGCCCTCAACAGCCCTATGCCAGGCTACAAGTCCATGTGGACCCAATGATGACGGTGGAGAGCTCTCACACCTCGCAGCAGAGAACAGGCCCATATCTTGGGGTCAGGGTTCTTAACTTAACGGCTTAGGGTAAGGGTTGAGGGGTAAGGGTTCAGGGTTGAAAGTTTAGCAAGTTCGGGGGATCTGGAAGACTGGACTGCAGTTTCGCCAATTTGCGGTCAGTGTGCCAAGCATTCAAGCTCCTTCGACACTTTCCCTCTTTGCTTGGCCACTTTGCCGTCTTTCAGGATCCGACACCACGAGGAAACGCCATTCAAAGAAACAACCTGCCCCTTCAACATCAGTTGTGGTTCGAAAGCTGGCTTCAACAAGTTGGGCGGCTCCGACTACAGACTCTGCTAGACAAACAGATCCGCACAGTTCACTCCAGACACCACGGCACAGCAACCCGGGCGTCATGGAAACTTCCATAGCGCGATTCCGTGAGGCACAACTTCCTGCCACGCTCAGCGGACCGGCAAAGCCCAAGAAGCACCGCAGCAAGCCAACCCTAAACCCTAAACCCTGAAGCCCCAACAAATATTTCTCCTCGCAACCGCAGATTACTCTGCGCTCCGATACCCGGATGCCAACTAGGGACCGAAACTCCTAGCAAAAGCCCTCTGCAATGGACTCATTAGTCCCAAGTCTAAGAACTCCCCTAGACCCTACTCCCGAAGCTCCTAATGTAATGGGGGCCTTCCTTGGTAACTAGAATAGGGTTTTGGGGGTATATCCTACTATAGCTATTTATAACACGGAACCCCCCCCACAAAAGTAGTATTGGTATGTATTTAGGTCCCTACAGTATCGCCTACTCCCGAATCCGCCAGGCCTTTCATGACTTGCAGCATCAAAGTCAATACCCAGGCTTCGCTAAAGGGCGGTCCCAAGGCCTGCGGAAAGCAAGGCAAAGCGACGCCGGATGTTTCGCTATGGTCCAATTGCCCACGCCTTGCTGCTTCGCTACTGTGTTCTCTATAAACCCTAAACTCCCTGGTTCTTAGTAGGGACTGGGGGAATGGGTTATTGGGACTGCTATAGGGGACCTTCAGGGGATATCATAGGGATCCATTCCCCCATTCCCTACTAAGAACCAGGGAGTAAGCCCTCAACACAGTTTATGGCCTGTGGCGTTAGGGTTTGGCTGTGACAGGTTACTGCCACTATCCCAGACAGGTCCGGTCCAGAGTTTATGGCCTCCAAAAAAGCGCCGCAATCGTTAATGCGGCTCCTTGAATCTATCTGCATGAGCCTTCACACTTTGAGTAGAGGCAAGGGGGGCACAGGGCTCTCAAGGAAGCTTTGTTCAGCCCCCTAAATGCTCGGGTTTTCCGGGAAAGGCTACCCATGACCTGGCTTTGAAAGCATAGAGTTTGCCAGCCGCTCGTTCCAAGGAGGCTCGTGAGCCTTGTCATGCCTTCTATCCTATGGCTCATTATCTGCCAACCAGATCTGCTTCTTGAAGGTGCGTGCTTTCGACTAGCAGGATCGCGAGTCTTTGCAATCATATTCTGGAAAACATGGCCTTTCGTCGACAACGCGAACGGGGGCGCAGCAACTGTTCACAACAATCAGATGCAGGACACGTCTCGCGGGACGGCAGCATCCAGTCGTTCCACGCATACGGCACTCAACCGGTGATATTGAGCCCCTAATCTACTGCTTGTTTGCGTCGCGCTGCAAGTGTTACTGTTACGTCCTTCGGGTTGTCGGAATCTCGGGCCAGGGAATCTCCGAAAGTTGATGCGATCAGCCCAATACCTCAAACTTGAAACACCATGGCCTCCCAGCAAAGAGGATGCTGCCCAACTCCACTCCTCCTTTGGGGACTTTGTGATGGCTCTCTCCATGCTACTCGTAGAAAGCAAGGAAAACAAGATCGAAAAGCTTCCGCTGGCTAGTGCGACGGTGAAGGAACCCGAGATTCCCAGCAATGAGCGAATCTCCACAATGTAAGCAGGATCCTGCTGACCAAGACTCCTATATTTAGTCAGGCACAGCCGACGTCACAGAAATGATGGTACGTACAAGCCTGCAGCCCCAGCTGAATCCATTTCGAGCCAGTAGCGCTGACTCAACGTGCTGGGAGTGCCACAAGCACGGCCAACACACCGGGTAAGAGAGCTATATTGCAAGGCCAGGAAAGTGCATTTGTGTGCGCTTGAGACGGTCGTCAGCCTAGCTACATTCTACGATGCATTGAGGAGGCTCCCCCTACCTGAGGCTGACAATGACAATCCTAATCCCTAAACCCTAAACCCTAAATCAACACTTCAAGCCCAGAAGCGACTTCCTTCCTTGACACCGGCAGGATGGAGAATGGACGCAGCGATTCAGCAAATCGTGGAAGTCGCCGTAGTTCCTGCATTCATTTTTAAAATTTTTAAATCCATAAGCCCCTGAAGCCCGCAACCCCCCCCCCCCCCCCCC
>CAJNJA010101519.1:0-18721 GCA_905231915.1 Symbiodinium necroappetens
GTGATGTCCCTTGGGGCCTTCTGGACTAGTGGACTAGTCTGCCTGATGCTCGAGTAGCAAGAGGTAGCATTTGCAAGCAATCAATGGATCAGCCAGCTGACAGGCAGATGGCGGACATGCGTCATCTCCTAGGTACCATTGTCCTACGTTTAGAAACACCGGGGAATTGCCTTCCTCATCCACTACGTACCCGGCTTCCAGTGGAGAACGCGTCTCCCACGCCCCTAACGACAAGGGGGAGAAGTTTGGCAAAATGGCTGTGAGAAATTCCGCTGCGTCCTGCTGCCGCCCGTCAAATCAAGCGAGGGATGCTCTGGCGTGAGATGCGCGAGCTGGCTGGTGCGCATCGGCTCCTGCAAGAGTGAGAGCTCAGCTGAGGGAATAACCCACTGTAGGATTTGCAATACCGAGTTGGCGTGGCAATGATTTGTACGGTTAGCCAGAAGCCAAAAGCCGTGTAGTACGAAGATAGGCACATGCAGGCCGACCTGAGGATCGGTTTCAGGCGGTTTAGAGGGCAACCTTGGCTTAGCTTCATAGGTTCGGGGAGTCATGTCAAGCTCCTGCCTCTGAGCCTCCTGAAGAACATGCGTTTGCAGAAGAGGCACACATTGTTCCGAATGCCTTCCAGGTGCATCGACCTTAGTTTGGCAGTATCGGCAGGTGCTCCCCTTTTTCATCATCACCTTGTGCTGTTGCAGACGTGGTGTGATGATCTGCAGAACTCTGCTCATGACCTCGGGATGCTGACGATTCAGGTGTTGCTTGACGGCCTTGTTGCCTGCTAGCGCCTGCCCGCACAGCGACCAACTCTCCATGAGCCAAACGTGAAGGTTGGGGTTGGATGCTGGATCCAGCAGCGATTCTCGCTTGACCTCTGTGTGCACTCTGTCAAGCTCAGTCTGCTGGTCGCTGTCCTGCTGATCCTCCCGAAGGAGGGTGTGGACTCTCGGGCAGATTGAGATCTCTATGTGTCGCCGGAGATAGAAGTAGGACCTAAAAGGCCCACAAGCTAAACGTTCTGGAGTTCCAGCTTTTGAGTACTTTTTCGGGTCGAATTTAGGGCCTTTAGGGAAATGCTTGACCCCAGGGTGATGTTTTTCCGAGTGCACTGGGAGTAACTCCTCAGAACAAAGCGCAGCTGGTATAGCATGTGAGACTCAAGGGCAGAGAGGCCTGCTTCTGTGAGTCCGACGACATGCAGTCCATAATAGACAAACGGCGTTTCTCGGTAATGGCATGGCTGTTACGAACTGCATGTGCTACTTCCTTCATGACGGCCTTACTGGCTTGCAGGCGATGCTTTATCGACTGCATCGCGTACTCATGATAGGAGATGATGACCCCCAAATAGGGGACCTGCGTCTTGAGTGCGATTAGCCTGCCTGATGGTAGCTGCACATATTTTTTCGCCTGCTTTTGTCAGGACCAGTCTATGCCTGACCTGCTGCGCGGATCCGCCATGGAGCTGCAGAAGGAGAGCCGACTTCTCGGGGTTCACCTTGAACCCAAGTTCCGTGAGCTGGCCCAAGAGCAGATCACACATCTGCAAAGCTTCCTGCAGCTGGGGCCGGTTGTCAAAGTGCATTTGGAGCAGTGTGTCATCGGCATACATTGTTAGTATGCGCGCGAGAGCCTCCATGTCGCAGCGCTCTCCTAGCTTTCGAAACAGGAGAAAGGTTGCGAAGGCAAAGAGGGATGGGGCTAGTTTTCAGCCTTGCTTGGTGCTCCGGGCCTCGAGGGCCCACGTCTTAACAATTTCTCGGCTTACAAGCGCACGGTCCAGGACCACACTACGGACTCTGTTTCTCACGTCTTTGCCTCTCTGGCTGAGGTTCGGATCTATTGTGCGGGGGCAGGGGTTGCCTGTCTTGAACCATGGAGCGCAGCAACATAGTCTGTGTGGAGGATTGGTCTGTGGAGCTCCTTGAGCTCACTTGGCCACCTGTGGCCCCGACCGAGGAAACTTTGAGGGCCTCCTGCCTTTGCTATGCAGTCATGCGACGACCGGGAGGTTTCTTGCTGTGCCTCTGCACGGGCTTCCTTCCAGCCGACACGCTGGTGGCCGGGGAAGAGCGACTTGGTGGGCCCGTCCTCCGGACTGTCTGTGCCGCCTATCAGCTTTACCGAGGAGGGCGAATGGGTGTGGCCTACCGACGCCACTCCGGTTCCGGCTTTGATTGTGGATTTTTGCAGACGTCGCTCCGAGCGCCTCTCTCAGGCAGACACTTTCCTGAAAGATGCCGCCCCTTTCTCTTTAGATCGCCCCGAGATTTTTGCTCTGGCTTCAGACGTGCTAAGACAAGCCCGCCTCTGGGCCGCCACCGGTGCTCAGACAGACCGCTCCGGTGACCAGACTGCTGTGTCAGGGCCCCAAAACAACAGGCAAGCAAAGGCAAACCCGAAACCGAAGCGGCCAACTGTTGCACAGCTCGCTTTTCAACAAGAAGCTCTCTCAAAAGCCGTGCCGGGAATCGCCGAGCAGCTGTCTTCTCTTCCGGTTTTGGAGGGCCTGCAGCAGGCTCCCGCAGCCTACTTGCAACTCCTGTGTCGAGCCACCTTGTGCAGCAACCGGTCGACCCGAGGGCGAGGCCTCGCACGCAGCGGCTTCTTGCCGCCCTTCCGGACCTTGCCGAGGAGGAGTATACTGGTATAGCCGAAGGTCTAGCAGATTTGCAGCTCCTCCCTTGCCGAAGCCATGCAATCCAGGTGTTGAGTGTGCTGGTAGGCCCAGGACCCACTCTCCATCGATCTCGCCTCAGCCACGACCGGCCTTTCGACAAAGGGGACGTCAGCCAGACAAGCAGAGCTCTTCCTGCGTCGCAAAACGCCTCAGGCAATTGGCTCTTCGACGGATCTCCCCTACCATGGCAGAGGGAGCCGAGCCGAACCTTATGACCCGCTACTTCGAGAGGTTCGGAGGGTTTGGAAACCAAAAGCTGCTAGGCTGGTACAGTACCAGCTGGCTCAGGTGAGCGACCTTTTGGCTCAGGGCTCCACTGCGGGAGACCTTGTGTGGCTCAGCTTATCATTATGGTGGATCAAGTAAACGCCGATGGGGGGCAAGCACAATCTAGCGTTTCTGTTCAGTTTGCAACCAGACCCGCCAGCGGCGGTTTTCGTGAACCACCCGTCTCTGCCTCTCCCCTAGCCGATGCACGTCTAGTGGCCTCTACCCTTGCATACGTCAAGGAGATCGAGACCTTGTCGAGCCGACGCCTCGAACACGGCGGCCCAAACAAACCGGGGGGCCACCTTCTCTCCCAAAACTGCCTACGACTCCTTCCAGTGGTGCCGACCCGAGCACAGAGCCCGCTCTGACGAAGAAGCAGTTGCGAGCAAAGGCCTGGGCGAGCCGCCGAGCTTCCGAGGGAAGCTGACACCTTTTTGCCTTCAAAAAAGGCCCCGAGCTGCGCCGAGCAGCCGTCGGAACCATTACGCCGCCAGCTTTGCCTTCCTGGAGTTGTTTGCATTCCTGGCGTCGGTGCGCCCGAAGCGGTCATCTCAAGCAGCAAATTTGTGCAAGCCTCGAGGCAGGTATCCTCGTTGCTCGGCCCCCGGCGTTCCCTGTGATCTTCCTGGGCCGCCTGGGCTGCTCGGTTCGGGCGCCCGCACTTCTTTCTCGCGTTTCCTTGCCGGCCCCTACCGAGAGCTGTTGCTTGACCGCATTTTTGACCTCCACTCCAACTTTCGACATGTGCCGTCTCACGTGCTCCAGAGGCTGCCCTCTGCAAGTCAACTGCAAGTTTTTGACAGGCTTAGGGATATGCTTAAGGCGTGCTCTAGGTGCACCGGCCCCGCCGACTGTGCTCCTTTGTGCTTTGGCCGACGTGGCGCGCACCTTGTTGCCCGCCTGGCTGAGCTTACTGACCACCTCGCCAATTTAGGTCTGGACCACTCTGTCTACCTAGGCGAGCCTCCCCAAGGACAGGTTCATCACTGCACCGGAAACCCCGAAGCTTTCACGCTCTGCCGACACACAGACCCTGAAACCTTGACAAGCTTTTGGAGTGGGCGCCTGAGCTTCACCTCCCCTTCCGCGAGCCAGCCGTCCTCAGAGGCATTCCTGCCAATGACCTCCCGTTCCCTTGAGAAGAAGAGCACCGCCCTTCAGCTGATGAAGCTTTGGAGCACTCAGGGTCTGCTCCCGGCCCCGCCTCGGACCGCGAGCTCGTTCACACTTTGGGGAGCTACAAAAACGAGGATGCCGATGGAATGATCGGAGACCGCCGTGGACCCAATTCGCTGGAGGGTCGGGTCCTCGGCCCTTCCCGACACCTGGGGCCAGCCTTAAGTGCATCCGACCTTATTGCTGCTGGCCTCCAGGCCCACATGCCGCATGTGCCACGGGCTGTGCTCGCAGACCCGACGGGGCACCATTACCATGGTGCCTTCCGGGCCTTGTTTCAGGGCGATCATGGAGGAGTCGAGTACGCAACGGCTGCTCATGAGAGTTTGTTGGTTGCTGCTGGGCTCTTGAAGGAAGGCTCTCGTTTGAAGGGACGGTCCCCGGTTCCCCTTGGTGATTTCTGGGACGGCCTGATAATAGACGATTTCTTTGCTCTATGCTGTGAGCCTGTTTCTTCCGTCGACGGCGCGGACCCTTCTTCTCTGGCAGCTTCTCTCCGAAAGTCCCGTGCGGCACAAGCTGTTGAACGAGCCAAGGCCGCCTACGAGCTCACATCGACTCTGAGCTTGCCACTGTTGCTGAGGGGCAGGTCCTTGTTGGTGCCCCCCCTCAAAAAACGGATCGCTTTGAGCTACCTCAGCAGAGTGCAGCCCTACCCCACCTCTCTCAGGAGCTTGCCGCTGCCTTAGCAGGGTGTTGGACTTCTGTGTTTTTTATTGGAGGTGCCTCAGCTCATGTTTGCGGTGGCGCACTACAGGTCCTAAAACCCTTCCCGAGGGCGAAGGTACCTGGGGACCCTGGTTGCCCTGCCCAGAGGTGCTGCTCAAGAGGTTGCCTTGATGGCTGTCCCATTCTCTACTTTGCGTACTGCTCTGATGCCTGTTTCCCTGTGTTGGTGAGCCTGTCTCTGCTGCCCTCTGGGCAAACTCTGGAAAGAAAGGCTTCTATACTTCGCTTGACGGTCATCGTGGTGACCAGGGCCTCTCTGACCTGCCGGCTGGCTCTGGCTTTGGACCCAGCCCCTCTTTCGCTCGTGCTTTTACCAGCTTGAGCTCCCAACCTGCAGAAGTCGACCACGGCGTCCTCGACTTTGACGCCACCCTTGGCTACCCTGGCGAGGGGCCTCCCTTGCTTTGGCTGTTTCTGGTTTTTGTGGAGGCTTCGGCTCACTGCTTCGGTCCTTGGGCCTCGCGACGCTGGGGACCTGCACCGCATGCGCAACCGTGCTTCCTCTCTTCAGGTAGGGCGGCCTGTGCAGTCCCGGACTAGGTCTAATAGGGTTTGGTTATCCGCAGCCTTTTCGCAATGGCTGGAAAAGGTCGCTGGTTTTTCGCTGGACACGCTGCTTCAGGCTAAGCCCTTTGACCCTGAGGACCTTTGCTCCTGGCTTACAACCTACGGTCGCGACCTGTGCAACTCTGGCAGGCCTTACTGGCATTACGCGGAAACGGTGAACGCTGTGACTGCAGCCCGGCCAGCTTTTCGTCGTCAAGCTCAAGGGGCATGGGACCTTGCCTTTGCCTGGCTTGCCGAAGAACCTTACGGGCATCACACAGCAATGCCCCTCTCGGTTTTGCTAAGCGTCTTGACGACTTGCCTCTACTGGGGATGGGTTCGCGAGGCTGGGTGTTTTGCTTTGGCTTGGGGCGCCCTTCTTCGAGGTGGTGAAGTCTGCAAGGCCTTCAGGAAGGACCTCGTCTTGCATGCGGACGCCCTTGATGCTCAGACCTTCGTGCTGCGCGCATATCTGAGCCAAAGACCTGCCTTGGGATAGACAAGGCTTTCGGGAGGGAGAAGGCCCTAGACCTTGGGAGCTTCAGACCGGGAGGCGCGACCTTCTTGCTTCAATGCACCGAAGATTCTGAACTCGTCCGGCGCAGGGGACGATGGGTGTCCCATAAGGTCATGGAGGTGTACCTCCAGGAGGTCAGTGCATCAACGTATGTAGCTGACCTCCCACCGCTTGCCCGTCACCGAGTTCAAGGCGCCGCTGCAGCTTTCCAAGGGACTCTCAAGAAGGTCAAGGGATGGACAGCTACAGGTATACCGGCCACCTCGTGGCCTTTCCTGTGGACGCAACTTTGACTACTCTGGTGCTGCGATGCTTTGGGAACTACGGGCATAGATGCCGGCTGTGAAGCTTTACCACAGCTGACGGTGCTCGAAACAGCGAGCATGCACCAGAGCAGAAGGATTCGGAGGGACAGAAAGGCATTGAGCTCTTGATTAACTGCTGTGACAACACGAGGGCTATAACGCCTATCGAGATTCACCACGGTGAGAAGAGCACGACCTCTGTGTCGAGCACTCAGCGGACAGCTTTGCGCTCAGTCATAGGCTCATTGGCATGGGTAGCACGCGCCACGCCATCCGACTCTATAGGTCCAATGCTCTCCAGCAACGAGTGACAACCGCCGCCGTGGAAACACTTCGCGAGGCGAATCGCGTTGTGGCATTGGCTCTCAATGATGCTGAAAGGAGCATTGTGTATAAGGCCCGTCTGCCGTGGGGCACGGGGGAGCTAGCTATTGTCACGTTTTGTAACGCCCCATTTGCAGGAGAAGCTGGGCATAAATCCCAGCGTGGCCGCATCCATTCTCTCACTTCCCATAGGGACGCAGTCACTGGAAATGCCAATATGCACGACATGCATTTTTGTCATTCAATTGTTGGACCATGAAACGCGTCTGCCGCGCGACGCTACAATGTGAGGCTCATTCACTACAACACGCCATGGAGCATGGAGACAGGCTCCGAGCGAGTGTGCTAGAGATGCTGGGCGCAAGCTCCCGGAACGAGGACAATGGGAGGAAGTGGGTAGGCGAAGCATTTTGCATGTCCAATACAGCGATTGCAGGAGTCTTACTGACCACCTTCTTTCTCCTATCCCGAAACAGGTCGAAGATAAACGGCTGAGCATAGAACTCGCCGAGCTACACCAAACACTTGGAGAGGATGATATCCTCAGCCATAAAA
Organism: Symbiodinium necroappetens; assembly: GCA_905231915.1. Lineage (NCBI taxonomy): Eukaryota > Dinophyceae > Suessiales > Symbiodiniaceae > Symbiodinium > Symbiodinium necroappetens. The sequence continues at coordinate 7,106 of CAJNJA010101519.1, forward strand.
CTTTGGAACCCTACGGGGATATCCTTAGGTGGGCAGCTAGGCGTTTGCAGCTGGCTGATTGCCTCACCAAATCGATGAAACCTCACCTCTTGGACGACGCCATTCGCGCGAAGACAGCCACTGTGGTCCGTGGTGGAGCGTGCACCGGAGAAAACGGTCTCCGATCAGCCACGTGCGACTACTGCAACCGCCGAGCCCCGACATAGTTCGGAGGGAACATGCAGCATCCGATGAGGCAAAAGCCTAAATTCGTCAATGCACGGAAATCACTTCACAATCGCGCCGTCACGCTGGCCAAGAGCAGCTGACATGAGTTTTGTTTCACGTTTCGTCACACGGAGATACGACCGTTGTGAAATTCCCTTTTTGGTACCTTGATTGATGAAGCCGTGTTGACCTTCACATGCAAGGAACCCTTGTTTGCAGTGCCTAGTATAGAATAACTAGAGTCTAGAGCGTTTGCATGGGCTTATGCAGGAAAAGTGTGCTGTTTGTGTAGGTGTCGTAACTCCGGAAGCCGACATTCGTTCCAAACAAGTAATTCAATGTTCATCACCATCCACACCCAAGAGACCAACTATCACCGCCATCATTACAGTCACCCCATCCCCATCACTATCACCATCGGTTTTGTTTTTGCCGGCAAACAATTCTCCGTATCCACATTTCCATGTTTTGGCATCAGAAAGAACGAGAAGTACTGTAGACACAGAGCAGACGGCAACACGCGCGATTTGCGACCAGGATTGGCATCTCCGGTGGTCTAGCCCATCCGCGCCACTTCCTGGCACCTCAGGAGCCGAGCGTTTTGCTGGCGGTTGCCGGTTGCCACAGGTGTTGTCTTTTATTCCCACAACAGACCCGGCCAACCGCACTAGGTCGGACAACAGCCATGTTGGCCATACTTACAGGCTCACATGTGTTTACTGCTTCGCGGCTTTCACAGTGTAAGTGTCAGAGCCACGCCCCGGAAACTTAACGTTGCTTCAAAGATATTCGTGCCATTGTTGCACCTCTGTGTGCGGCAAGCTTAAACCGGAATTCTCAAACTTAAACCTCGCAGTTCCTGTCGACAGGCCCATTACGAAGATCAGGACGGCGAATATGAGACATGGCTGAATTCTTGAAGGACCACAATTCCACAGCGGCATGAACGTAATTTTGTAACATACTGATGGGGCAAGTGCTCGTGTCATTCAGAAGCCACCCTGCAGCTGCTGCTGCTGCTGCTGCTGCTGCTGGATGCTGTGAGCGCACCATGCCTCCACTGCTACCATCGCTTGCGCCACCATCAGGCTGATGACGGACGCAATGATGTCCGTGCGGCAAGTCGAAATGCTTCTGCTTGTACATAATGCCCGGTATTTGCAACCTACATGAGTTTCTGCTTGCTCCGACTCCAACCCCGGAGAACCACCAAGGAGATGCTAAGAGTCAACACTGCTTTGCAAAGATGATGCACACAAGAAGCTCGAGACCGCTTTACGACAATACCAGCAACAACAAGGCTGCGACAGCTAATTTCCAACTGCTAGCTGTTAGGTGAGCAGTGAGCTTTTCTAAGAGCATGCAAGCATCACTAGTGCCCAATGCTTGACTCAGCATGAGGCACTCGGACGGCTGACAGCAAGTGCTACTAGTGCGTGACTGACGGCGTTCTCTTTTTGGTTACTGCTGGTTTTTGCTGGTTTAATTCTCTGATCACTATGATGAGAAAGGGTTGGACGACTTTGATAAGGTTGTGCTGGTGCTGCTGCTGGCCGTGGGAGTGGTCGTAGTGATGGTGTGGGCGGCGATTGAAGTCTGGACATTGACTTCATTGGTGCAAGAAGTCCTGTTGTGCCCATGACCACAATTGCTCTGCCTGATGTTGCTGCTGCTGTCGTGACGGGCCTTGCCATTGCTGAGACTAGCAGCTAAGTGGTGTTGCTATCACTGCGCTGCTGTCCGCATTGTTCCAAAGATAGGCTCGTCGTGGGCTTGCGAGTTGGCCACCTAACTGATGACTGAAGGAACTGGCTGACAACCAGCCTATGATAAGCACAACCCACAATGCACTTGCACAACTGCGTCACTACGTCCCTGGCTGCCGCCAAGCTCTGTGGTCTTTCTGGTTGGAGAGCGTCCGTATGTTTGTGCGCAGTACCTGAAACGTGACAGTCATAGATACAGGGGAATGATGGGGAATGGTTCAAAGCACGGATCGCATGTGAGTTGACTTGAACTGCCTAGGAGTTGGTCTCCAAGTTCATGGGTTCGCTGTACCGTTCTCCGGTCAGGCCTTTCAGTATCTGCACCGACAGGTTGGTTGGGAGCAGCAGGTGCAGGCATTGTTTAGTGTGATTTGTCACCGACTCGTGTACACGTACTCCTTGGTTGCTTGTTACGTCTCATCCCAGCTTTGTTTCACCCGCAGCTTGACTGCTCAAGACGCACTTCTAGTGTCGTCCAGCAAAAGGTTTCTGTGCAGTTAACCTAACGGTGCTATATTCCGATTGGACCTCAAGCCTTGCCCTGCTTCTCTTGCTTGCTGGGTATACGATTGGTTGCGCCCTGTTTTGTGCTCTGCTCTTCACAGGTTATCAGCCGTAGCTGTACGACCGCTAGCTTCCGATTGTGTGTCTTTGCCTGCTGCTGCCGCCCTTGCACTCGGGTCGTCTATCCGACAAGCTCTGAAACGCAACCAATATCCGGCGCCACTTGCCCCTTTCGGATCTGTGCTAAGTAGCACCACAGAGAGACGATGACTCCGATTGGGTCTGCCCGTGTTCCTTTGACCGTCAGTTCCTCGCTAGTGACGCCGGTTGCTCGAAACGATGCGGAGCCCGATGATAGTGCTCTCGCAGCTCGCCTCGACTCGCCTTGGCATGCCTGCCAGCCTTGCCGCTGCCCCATGCTGCCCCGCCTTTGCATGCCACGCCTGCCGAGATCGATCGGAATGCCTCGCCGCCGCAAGCGCCGCCTTTGCCTTGCTGCCGCGATTACAGGTAACGCGCACCTTTCGCAGCCTCCCGCTCTTGCTGTCCGTGCTTCTTGCGAGCGCTGCTTCTGCTGCATCTGCGTCGCGATTCACACCTCTACGACCGATATCTATCACTCCTGTCCTCTGTCCATTCCGAGGGCGCCTGGGCCCTCTTTGGGTCCGGGCAGGGTGACGGGGCCATCGGATTGAGGCTTGGGCATCCTTTCACCCCCCCCCCCTGCTGCTCTCTGCGGGCATCCTCCGGCTCAGGCCGGGTTTGTACCCTCCGACGCTTCTGGCCCGTTAACCTGCGGTGGCGGGTTTGGTGTCCATCCATTTCGGTCGCGGGAATGCGAACTCTCGCATCGAAGCGGTTCCTATTGAGATGAATCGGTCCCTTCACGATCACAAGAAGCGGACTGACGATCTCATCGATGATCTCGCTACAAGAGTTGCTCACAGAAGCCTGCTTCTCGCGCCGTCATGGCACTACTGAGCGTGCGATCGATGAGCTTCGTCGTGAGGTCAGATCTTACAAGTCTGAACGATCAACTCCCTCACGTGCGGACGGGGCTCAGTGCTTCGATATTAGCGATCATGAGATCGAGATGTTCCAAGCCCAGAAGGTCTTCCTCCTGCCCCAGGATCTCTAGGCCTCTAGGCGCATCATCGAGTCCTCGATCTTCGCTTCTCGGGCTACATTGTACCCGCTTGTTGATGCGGCGTACGATCAGGTGCAGGACCGCTTGTCTCGAGGACGGCGTCGGATGGAGGCGAACAGCCAGCTCATTCGCGGGATGCAGTCCGGCTACTATAGTGCATGCCTCATGGACCGAGCAGGCTATCAGCGATGGATGCTCGATGGGTACGGGCGTTCGGGGGAGACTGAGGCCAAGATTGGGGGGTTTATCTCCTTCCTCAACGTTGCAATGGCGGCCATGGCCACAATGCCGATCGTTCACCGCCAGCTCGAACTCTTCTAAACTTCTATCAGTCCATGCAGTTTGCTGTACGCCGTCGCGGCGTCGGAGCCGTTCCGTCCAACCAGATCACATTCCAGATTCCAGCATGAGGATCCGGCACCGCCGGCGGAAGAAGAGTGGCTCGACATGCTAGCTCAACAGCCGAGAGCCGTGATACAGGCTATGCGGCTGGCCCCGGTGTCCAACAGCACGATGAGGGCTTGTGTCAGGCACGATCAATTGCTGCCAGCGGAGTTCCAAGTGTACCTGTGCTGAGGGAGCCTGGAACTCACCCTTATGTCGATTACAGTACCTTCGCCCTACTGAGGATAGATCATTTCCAACGATCGAAAGGAGTGGCGATTCTCGGTTGGCAGCAATGGAGAGAGCGATGAACGTGCAGTTTCACACCCTTCATAGGAACTTTACGGAGGTGAGGAATCGAAACATGTTCCTGCGCGACAACGGGTATGAGTATGACTACGAATCCTGAGCACGTCAGGCTGGCACGTGAGCTCTGGGTCAACGAACCTCAGGTGAGAGCGGACCTCGAGCATGAAGGCGCTGCTCCCGCCACCAGTGCGAACGATGAAGCACAGGCGCAGGAGCTGGGTGAAAAGGGAGTTCTCTTACAAGACGACGATGGGGACTCCACCGGTTGCAGCAGGCCCCCAAGCGCTCCCGCTGGCGAGGCCTTCGAATCAGAGGCTCCTGTCAGGGCGGTGCCTGAGCATGGTGTGCCACCACCCAGGCCCCAGGCAGATGCCGAAACGATCAGCTCCTCTTTCAGCTGAGCCACCAATGAGGGTTGATGTCGGGGCGGCTGATCGGATCGATGCTCCTCACATTGCCAAAGAGGATATCACTGTTCACCTCGAAGGTGGCATGTTGCCCCCGACTTCACAAGCGTCGATTGCTCCGAATATTGAGTACACCGTACAATCTGTGCTTGTGGCGCTGACGTCCTTCGATATCCCAGGGACTGTCGATGAAAGTGCTCCAGACCACGCGATGTGTGGTCGACTGATTCATAAAACACTTCTTCACCCAGCGATGAGCAGCGCAAGCACTCTGGCAAACTGCTGGAAGTTTTCAGTACCAAGCAGCTGCGAGTCTTGCGTGAAGGAACGTGCGTCCTGATTGCGAACACATCGCAGCACGGCGTGGATACGATAATGCGCCCAGAGACGTACGAACACTGCGAAACGGTACGTCGTCCCCGATCCATTGAAGGGATGAAGGTAGTATGCTCTCGCCTCGCGATATATGAGTGAGGCCCAGAGAATACCCGCACGATGAGGCTATTGTGATGCTTATCGCCAAGTTCCTCCGCGCGCTTGCTAAAACCCGGGGACAAGCCAACGACAATGACACGGGTGTTCCCGAGTACCCATATCACGACTCGAGTGCCATTCTCACGATTCCAACGATCGCCAGACTCATGGGGAGCGAGCGCACATACCTGAAGGTGAATGCGAATGCAACGGGTGGAAAGAAGCTTTCACAGACTCCCGTACTGGACGATAAAGGGAATCCGGATAAGATATGCGACCGAGAAATTGCGAGACGGACCGAAACACCCACTTCGAGTTTTTCCACTCGTCGATCAATGGATACGGACAGCCCAAGATTGAAGGCATCCGAGCGATATATGGGTTTGGCCCCGATAGCTTCAAGCGCTTTCGCAACCTCATGAACTTCGATAGTGGGCCCTTTGTCAGCTTGGGCCAAGACCGACTTACGGGCACTGGGCAGAACAAAAGGATATCCAACGGGTGCGATCGCAATCACCCATCATATGGGTGGATGTATGTGTCCTCTCGTGAGTTCATGGGGCCCCCTGCGGAAGAGCCGCCTCCGCCTGAGCCTGCGCACGCCGATGGACCTGTGCTCGAGGTGAGCGGATCGCCACACGCGGATGAGTTAAAACTCCCCAGGTTGCTTCGGATGAAAACAGCCGTCGAAGATCCCAATCTGGGGAGTACTACCATCGCAGGATTGATCCGGGCGGGTAACGATGAAACAATGCTGCCCATCATCAGCAAGTCCGCCGCCGGTACCCTGATTAGGCTCAACGCAGATCCTAGCCGTCCGATAAACATTGAGAATGCAGAAGTCGAGCCGATGGTCGCAGCTACTCCCTCAAGATCTGAGAGAACCCAGCCTACGACAAAAGATCAGGGTCACGCTCATTGACCGGGTTCATCGAGTGCAGGCACTGAAGCGATCAATCCTGGATTTGGAGCTACCATCCGTACCGCGTCTAAGAAGGCCAACCAGATGGAGCCATGGCGTCCCGCACTTGGGGGGGCAGGCCCATCTCGGCTGCTGAAGCTGCTGATAGATCGCCTGGAGGACCTGCGTCAGTTCGATTCACCGCATCAGTGTTGTGAGCATCCCAACGATAACTTACGAGCTGTCACTACCCACCCAAAATTTTCTCGACCGATGAATTCCCCTGTGCGTCCTACACCTGCATCGAGCTTGACCGATGATCGCTCGTCAGTTCGCGAGAGCCTTGGACCTAAGGGAAAAGGGAAGTCCAAGGGAGAGACGGGCAAAGGCGACAAGCGTGGATCCGACAAAGGAAAAGGCAAGGGAAAAGGTGTAAAAGGCGATCGAACGCCTAGTCCCCCAGCTCAGCACGACGATCAGCGGTGCCAAAGGTAGAGCGTACCCGATCGAACCAGTGATGACTCATGGTGTCTTTTCTAGTGGATCCGGTTGAGCATTCACGAGCATTATTGACTCGCTCCAAAGATAATGTTCGTTATTCCCATTGGACCTCAAGCCTGGCCCTGCTTCTGCAGTTGCCTTGCTTGCTGGGGTATACGATTGGTTGAACCCTGCTTTGTGACCGAGAGTTAAGAAAATCCCCTGCTTTCCACATTTAGATGGCGCAGCATGACACTGCATGGTCCTTCATGTTTCTTCTGAAGTCACCTGCCCTGTAGACATTCGCCACTTGACGTCGTTGCGTGGTATGGGAATTTGGTCCCCTGCAGCCTGGCTGATATTGCAGCCTTGTCAGACTACGTCAAGGCATGCGTGTTGTGGCTAAGTAGCCTGATTGTGTGCCCAGGCAAATATGACATGCGGCTGTTTATGGCGGTCAACTCGGCAGAGCTCTGAGACTTCCACTAAATGAGGAACTTCTTTGTAGGGTCATGAGGGCTGCTGGGCTGCGGATGCCGATGCGAGACACCGAGCAGCTTTGCGTGCTGGTACATGAAAACAGTCTGCTTCCAACAGGTCACCTACGACCATCCCGACCCATCCATCGGCACGGCACGGCTTTTGGGTTGGGCGTTGCTTACAATTTGTTTTCAGCATGTGTGAGGGGGTTGGTCAATCAGTCAGTTCTGCAGTCGGTCGGTCAGTGCTTCAGTTGGTCCCTAGCCATGCAGCTTCGTTCTTGTACTATGTACCGGTGTCGGTGTTGCTAGTCAACTGGTCTGCACCCTCTCCTCGCCTGTATGTTTTCGTTCTCTGGCGCCAGCAAACCGTCAATGGCATTTGTGCAGATGGCCACTGCACCTCAGAAAGAAGTTAAGAGGGGCGAGAAAAGCTGTGCAGGTTTTGTCGTCCTACACTTCCACACCGGGCCTGGCGAACGCCCAAGCCTCAGCGGGCATGGAAAGTCCAGGTGAGCAAACAACGAGACACGAAAGGCACATAGCACTGGCAGCGTCCTTGAGCTTCTGGGTTTCCAGAAAAATTCAGAAACTTTCTCATGTCAAAAAGCACTGCGACATCTTTTCAGGTGGACTTTGTGATATTCCCGCCCCGGTGGCTTCCTGCAGAAGGCACTTTCCGACCTCCTTGGCGCGGGACCCGGCCGTGTACTTCTTCCCACGATAGCCTCGGTGTGCAACTGCCCGATCTGCTGTTGGTTTGGACTGGTGCGTTCTAGGGTTGTAGGTGCTGAGGGTCAGCTTCGGGTTAACAGATACCCTGCTATTGGCGACATCTGCACCTGTAACACAGCATGATGACTTAGCTGACACAGGTTGACGCAGTATGCAGGATATAAGACGGAAGTCCGTTGTTGCTAATCTGACACTCGGAAGGTTCTAGAAATTCAAAAGGTCACTGAACATGCGAGCTTTCCTCTCGCTTCTGCCAGGTTTCATCGAAACTGCATGAGCGAGTTCATGGGCCTGCTTACAGGCCGCGCTCTTCATGTTCAGAGCTCGAAGGTTTTGTGTTGTCAGGCGTCTCAAGTCTGGCGATGTCTTCCAGAACTGGCTTCCAAACTTTCAGCGCGCTGCAAGCGATTCGTGAATTCACGGCAACGAAAGGAAACGAAAGGACACAAGGAAGACTTAACCCCAAGCCCGTAAGCCCCCCTAAACCTGTAAACCCTAGACGCTTAAACCGCTACATCCCAACCGCTAAACCCGAAACCCCTTCTAAACCGCTGAACCCCTAAACCCTAAACCCTGAAATTTGTAAACCTTTTTGGGAAAGCCGAAGCCCAGCTCTGTTGTAGGCAGCTACGATGCCAAGCCGGTGCCTCGCAAAGATGGCAGTGGGGGCTTTTGCTTTTTCACGGTCAGCCCGAATGGCGCATTAGAGTATATACATCATATTATATCGTACGGGTTATATTCTAGTCTAGTAGATTAGACGAGATTTGACTAGGTTATATCATCTTAGATTAGAATATAATGTAATGTAGTATACTACAGTGTACCATTGTATGTTATAATATACCATGGTGTGCTATAGTATAGCTTAAGTGTTAAGCATAGCACCCTGTAGTTGCCAGTCGCAGCATCTATACTACTCGGTGTACTCGGTCTTGCGATTAAGAGCGTCCGAGTTCATTTGCTGAAGATTCCCTGGTTTCCGCACATCTTCCAGGCACGGCTCCAATACCTTATTCCGTACCTTCACCTGGCACTACTCGGAGCCAGTACAATCATCAACGGTCGTGATCCTTGTCTCATCGAACATTGTTATGGTATCTCTGTTGTTGGTCTTTTAAGCTGTTGCCGTGTGAACACAACGTGGGTGTGCGATTGCTCCGCGTCGCTCCCTGTCCCTCGCTATAATTGCTGAATCGCTCCACTGCCTGCGCTGTCCATTCTCAAGGTTGCCCAGTATACATCATAAGCAAATACAGATAGACTGACAGACACAGACAGATCAACCTGTGATCTCTGTACCTCCCCGCCCTCCCTCTCCCTCTTCCCCGAAATGGTTGGTGGACTCTCTGAACATCCCCCTCTCCCTGTGTTTGATGTGGTTCGCGGTTTGGGTGTGTGAGTTTTTGTTACGATGCATGCACATATATATATATACACACATATATTTTTTATATGAATGAATGAATGAATGAATGAATGAATGAATGAAATGAATGAATGAATGAATGAATGAATGAATGAATCAATGACTGAATGAATCAATGAAGGAAGGACAGGAATGAATGAAGGAATTAATGAAGGAATTAATGAAGGAATGAATGAAGGAATGAATGAAGGAATGAATGAAGGAATGGGATGGAATGGAATGGGATGGAATGGAATGGAATGGGATGGGATGGGATGGAATGGAATGAAATGAAATGAACATGAATGAATGAATGAATGAATGAATGAATGACTGAATGACTGAATTAATGAAATAATGAAATGAACGAAAGAACGAATGAACGAATGATCGAATGAATGAATGAATAAATGAATAAATATAAATATAAATACAAGTATAAATATAAATAGATAAATAGATAAATAAATAAATATAATATATATATATAATGTCATTACCAGCATCATGTTCATGGTCAGGATGATCTTTATGATCACCTTCTTCTTCCTCTGCTGCTCGTTCTTCTGATGGACACTTGCTTTGGTCGCCGGGTGTGTTCTGCCCACGATGCTGGTGACAATCGCTTTATTGGGCTTGTCGCAGGGCCGTGATCATCGTGACAGTTGTTGCTTTGGGGGCATGTCCGGAAGAAAGTCCTTGTTGAGCTCCGGGGACAGACATGCTTGCGATGGGTCACCTGTCATAGGGATCGGGCCTGTCAGGAACGCGAACCTGTCCTGTCACGGAGTCGTGGTAGGAAAGTGTCAAGGGTCACAGGGATCGGGGGTGCTTGGGACGGGATCCTCGTGACAGTTGGTTTTGGAAGACTCATGTAGGAGCAGTGCACGCAGTCATGCGGATTCGGCATGTGTAGACCTGGGGGCGGGGGATGAAATAGGGCTGGGTCAGCAAATCGAGAACCGGTCATGTGTATGTAGACGATACGTATGTTATATGTCTAGTTGTACATATGTTTATGTGCACATCTGGATACCTGTATAGGTGTGTACGTAGCGATGGGACCGACCCTCAGACCTCAACTTGGATGCGTGCTCAAATAGCCGTCCAACGAAGGACAGCTTTGTGCCCGGCGCGTCCTCGATTCACAACAGGTGCGAAGGCATGCAGGATCAGGTTCTGGGTAAAGGCCAGGTGGTCGCTGTGCTCTCGCTCCTCGTGGTACTCTTGGACTACTGCCGTTTCCGTAATGCAAGGCTGAGAAGGCTGAAGTCCCTGCGATCCTTGCAACGCCACCCGTGATAAGCCAGGTACATTCCGCATGGTCCGGATGCTGCGGCGGTGGAGACGGGCACGGAGCGGGACACCTCGAATCCAGAGAGGTGGGGTCCAACCTAGCGACAGTGACAGTGACAGTGTCTTTGTTGCGACCTGACGTTGCTGATGCCAGCTAAGTTGCTGTTGCTATTTCGAAACAGTTTCACTTTCGTTTTCCTGTTGCTTGAGCTGTCACAAACCCTGCCAGAGAAGTCGTCGTAACAAGGTTTCTGTTGGTGAAACTTTATTTTCGCAAGTGGAAGCTGTGGTTCGGAGCTGCACTGAGGAGGTATGGGTGCTGCTTATCGTCAGTGGTCGCTGGTCCTTCCACAGCTTGACATGCTTGACACTGCCTTCCAGCATTTCTAGCATGTGGGAAGAAGGTATCCTGGCTCGAGCACCCCTGCAGGAAGGCTCAGGACCAGCGCGTGAGAGCCGCTTTCTGGGAAATCTTCGAAAATTAGCCAAATGATCAAACAAACTTCGCCAAATCTGCAAGCATGGGTATCAGGATAATCATCGAACTGGTCTGGGACAAGTGCCAGGTTGATGATCTGTTGATGGTTGTTTTGGAATCGAAGATTTTCGAAGAAGCAAGTATTTCAATGATTTCGAACCTGTCGCTACAAGGTCTGTCGTAACAATAGTCACTAGTCCAGGGTGCGCGATTCATGCATCACGCCTCCCATTAGTCCGCTGAGAAGTTGAGTGTACAACTCTAGATTGTTGAGTCCCCGCATTTATCAAGAATCCAGGCTGCGGGGACCCATTAATCCTTAGTCCAAGGGCGTGAGAAGTTCTGATTCAAGCTTTGGGTCTTCAAGTCCGGGGCTCGTTGCAGCAATAGTCCAAGGTCGATTCGTTTTGGTGGTGGTGGTAGTAGCAGTTAGTAGCTAGTAGCTAGTAGTTAGTAGTTAGTAGTTGGTAGTTAGTAGTTAGTACTTAGTAGTTAGTCGTTAGTGGTTAGTAGTTGGTAGTTAGTAGCTAGTGGTTAGTAGGTAATAGTTAGTATTTAGTAGTTAGTAGTTATTTTTAGTAGTTGGTGTTAGTAGCTAGTATTTGGTAGGTAGTAGTTAGTAACTAGTAGCTAGTAGCTAG
>CAJNJA010101530.1:7105-18719 GCA_905231915.1 Symbiodinium necroappetens
CGAAACACCGCTTCTAAAATCAAAAATCCGCTAGAAATCCTACTAAACCCCCGAAACACCGCTTCCCTGTGCTCGCCGAGGGGCAGGGTCTGCGCAAAGAGCGCCTTCGAGTCGAGGGGCCGAGCGCTGGGAATGAACGCTTCCTGGGAACTTAAGAGTTTAGGGCTGAGGGCTTCGGGTTTAGGGTTGAGGATTTAGAGTTAAGGGTTTAGGGTTGAGAGCTTTAGAGTTTGGAGTTTAGGGCTTAGGGTTTAGGGCTGAGTGCTTAGGGTTTAGGGTTGAGGGCTTAGGGTTTAGGGTTTGGAGTTTAGGGCTGAGGGTTTAGGGTTGAGGGCTTAGGGTTTAGGGTGTAGGATTTAAAGTTTAGGGTTTAGGGTTGAGAGCTTAGAGTTTGGAGTTTAGGCTGAGGGCTTAGGGTTCAGGGCTGAGGGCTTAGAGTTTAGGGTTGAGGGCTTAGGGTTTAGGGTTTGGAGTTTAGGGTTTTAGGTTTGGAGTTTAGGGTTTAGGCTTAGAGTTTAGGGTTTGGAGTTTAGGGTTTAGGGTTTGGAGTTTAGGGTTTGGGGTTTGGAGTTTAGGGTTTAGGCTTAGAGTTTAGGGTTTTGGAGTTTAGGGTTGAGGGCTTAGAATTTAGGGTTTAGGGTTTGGAGTTTAGGGTTTAGGGCTTAGAGTTTAGGGTTTGGAGTTTAGGGTCTAGGGCTTAGAGTTTAGGGTTTAGAGTTTAGGGTTTTGAGTTTCGAGATTAGGGTTTAGAGTTTAGAGTGTAGGGATTAGGGTGTAGGAGTTCTAGGTTCTACACAGTTCAAGCTTTAGAGTTTAGAGTTTAGGGTTCTATCGGGGTCAGGCCACAGATAGGTGTTGTAAGGGGATTGCTTCAGAGTTTTAGTGTTTAGGTTGTAGGTGCTCTGCGAATGGTTCGTAAGAGTGTTCAGGGCTCTGGGGGTTTAGGGGTCAGGGAGTACTTTTGAGTTCAGGGTTTAGGAAGTTGGTTTGGGGACAAGGGCGCGATGGGGCTTCATAAGGGGTTTCTCAGTGAGCTAGGGTTGAGGGCGTTGGACGTCCTGCTCGATCTTGATATAGCATGTCTTTCTGTTTTGCCAACTGTGCTGCTGCCCGTTTACCACGTATCGACTCATAGCAGGTAGGGTGCTACGACAAAAACCCGAGCGAAACTTGAAACTATTCAAAATCGCAGTTTGTTCGAAGAGCTCGACAAAGCACAGACGCCCTAAACCCCAGAGCCCTGAAACCCCAAGGCAAGACCTCAACCCCAAACCCAACAACACCGAACCTCAGAGCCCAAACTTAAAACCCTAGCCTTACAATCCTGAACTGCCCACCCCTAAACCCTAAACCCTAAACCCCACACCCTAAACCCTATAATCCTAAGCCCTAGACCCCACATCGGCCGAGCTTCTGTCACAACGTCCAGTGGTATCTGGGGCACTTCGACTGTGAGGTGCTTCAGGGCTTCCTCCAAGGCGTAGAGGTTTAGGCTGGAGGGCTTTTGGTTCGGGGGTTTCGGTTGAGGCTTGAGGGTTTAGGGTTTAGGGTTCAGAGTTTAGGGTTTAGGGTTCAGGGTTCTCGGTTTAGTCTTTAGGCTTTAGGGTTTCGGATTCAGGGTTTAGGGTTTTGCGGTTTAGGGTGAAAAGCGAAACTTGAGTGTACTGCAGAAGCCCGAATAATTCCAAGCATTTGCAGACATTTTTCCTGAGGGTACCTTATTATGAGTGTAGTATAAGAAACCCCGAAACCCTATTCCAATTATGAACGCTCTTCTGTTGGGTTGCTTAAGGGTCGAGCTCCGGGTCCAGGGCTTAAGCAACAGCGTGCATACCGCCGCACCACCGACTCACAACCGTCGCGCTGCGGGGCCTGCATGTTTGAGAGGTTCAGGGATTCCTGGGAGCGGCCCTCCAGGGTTTTGAAGGCATCGGGTTTCGAGTTTAATGAAGGGTTTAGGGTTTAGAACCCTACACTTCCCTACACCCGAAACCCCTGGCCTCTGCCCCTACCTGTTGGCACAAGCCCTACACATGAGCATCTCATGGCCCCATGAATTTCAGAGTCTGACCCTTGCAACAACAGTAGGTTCTTACTTGGAGGCTCATGGGTAGTTATAAGGGGTATAAGTCCACTAATATGGGTTATAGTTATAACGGTTATCAAGATACTCAGCCTACTTATATCCCCCCATATATAACTACCCATGAACCTCCAAGTAGGATCACAGGTAAAGCCCTGAACTAGAGCTTCGGGTTCTCGGCCGATAGCCCTCAGCCCTAAGCCCCTGGCTGAAACCATCATGCAACCTTAAAACAAAACCAAAGCCCTACAACCAAAGCCCCAAATCCCTTAGCCCGAGCATCCTGCAACACGCGCAACTGCCGGAAGTCGGGATCCGGATGTTCCAGTTCCACCCACCTTTGTCTGCAGTTGTGCTGTCTGTTGCTCAGTTTAAACCTTTGAACTTAAGTTCGTAGGGCTCATGATACGGATTTTGTAGGTATCATGAGAAGGGGTTCCTAACTAGTCCAATAATTAAGGCATAGCAGTAGGTCATAGTATCACTATAAAACCACCTCGTCTCCGGTTGATCTTACAATCGGTTTCTGATTTAAGTTTATTTTGCACTGTTGCGTACAGGTGTGTGTGTGTGTGTGGGGTTTGCGAGTAGGGTTGTTCGGCTTGTTTATACAGGTTTAGGGTTTAGGGTTTGAATATGAAGGCCTTAATCGTCAGCAGAAGCTTTGCGGGTTGATTCTGATCGTCGCAGAGCTGGATCAAAAGGAGATACTACTACTATATCTTCCGAGCCATACGCATTTATATGTATAAATATACGTGCATATACTACATATATATATAACTTGTGATACCATCCCCGAAGAATCCTCATGTATCTATCGTAAACAACACTCCCGAACCCTACTCCGGTTTTTGAGGGCTCAAATATGAAACTCCTAAATGCTAAACCCTCAACCTCTAAAGCCCTAAGAACTCTAAAACCCCAAACCCTTAACCTCTAACCTAAGAACTCTACAACCCTAAACCCTAAACCTCTAAAGCCCTTAGAACTCTGAAGCCTCTAAACTCTAAACCCTAGGCCTAATGCTTCAGGCCCGAACCATGGCTCTTATCAACCCGGCCCGAACTTGGACGCTCTCAACCCTATAGACTTGCCCTAAACGCCTAAGGGTTTAGGGTTTTAGGGTTTAGGGTTTAAAGGGTTTGATGATTTAGGTCCAGGTGTTGTTCTTGAATGAATAGGGGGCCTTGATCATTTTAATAGGGCTTGGGGAATTGGGAGCTACGTTATGATTGTGTTCTACAGGGATTATTAGGGGACACTATTACTAATTATTCTCAGACGCCTCTATTCGGCGATGTGAGGGTGCCGGGTTTAGAGGTCGGGAGTACGAGATTACGTGCGCACGGATGGAACTCACTCTGTCACCGAGAACATTTCATGAAATTATGAGTAACCTCACCATTGACATACGTGGGTAAGGGGCATCGAAGCGTAACACACAGAACAGCTGCATCGAGTCCACCCGTTGCAGCCAGTGCTTCCGAATACTGCAGTGCGATTGTTGATCCGCAAACCCTGAGCCCTAAACCCTGAAACGCCAAACCCACCCTTATGCATCATGATCCTGGGTTAAGAAAGCTCCCCGAACATCTACAGGGCATCTTGGCATGGCGCTGAGTTACGGGTTGCTTTCGCCAAGCCCTACAGTTACAAAAGCAGGTTCAAAAGTTTACCCCAAAAAACCCAGGTACCTACTATATAGGGTACTAGAGCCTCTAGGGCCCTATATAGTCAGTGCCTGGAAGGTTGGGATTAAGATGGAAGCTTACCTGCTCAGCTGCTTAAAGCTCTAAAGCGCATCACTCCATCAAGTCTAAGAGTCAGAGGAGCAGCTGGGTGTGGAAGGGCTTGCAAGGAAATTGGGCTTTAGGGTATTTCGTAGTTCTTATTTTAGGGTGTGGGGGCAAAACCGCAACAACGCTAGATTCAGAGGAGCAGCTGGTGTGAGACCAGAACTGCTTTGCCCTGCGTGCTGCTGGTGTAGTTTACGAGCAGCTGTGCCGCCTCCGGGGAGACTCTTGCGGCTATGGTTTAGGGTTTAGGGTTTAATGGTTTTGATAACGCTTAAGTGTTGCCACATTTATTGCTGAAGTACTATTGAAAACTACTCTGACTTTTCCTGTTACCATCATGACCACTGCATGATGGCTTTACTAGGATATCCTGCTGTTGAACTGATCCACTCGCAAAGTCTAGGGTTACGGGTTTACTGCCAGTGTTCTATAGGTATTTCGTTTGCAAAAAAATCAAGCGCGGTTTCAGTTGATGAAGGCAACGCCTCAAAAATCAAGCGCGGTTTTATAGTTAATTGAAAGGCAACGCCTCAAAAATCAAGACGGTTTTATAGTTCATTGAAAGGCAACGCCTCAAAGAGGAGGAGTTGTTGGGAGTCTCGAGAAAGGATTTCTTTGACCCCAGAAGCCCCAACCCCGAAGATCCCGACACCCTATGAGTAGGGTTTGCGGGTTGCGGGTTTAGGGCTTAGGGTTTAGGGTTTCGGGGCTTAGGGGTTTAGGGGTTTAGGGGTTTAGGGTTTAGGGTTTTGGGTTTAGGGTTTCGGGGCTACTAAACCCTAGAAACCCGGTAAACCCCAAAAGCTCTATCCCCAAGCAGACCGAAATCCTACAAAACCAGGTGCCCAGATAGTATTTTGCTTAGGGCCCTCACATACCTAAGTAGGGACTCGTTTAAGGCCTAGGGTTTAGGGTTGGGGTTTATGGACCCTTAGGGACATCCTGCAAAGCCTGCACTGAACTCCGGGCTATCCGGGCTCCCGAGCCAAATCATGTGGGTAGTTGTAAACCCTGAACCGCTAAATCCCTAAATCCCTAAACCCTTAAACCCGTTTTCGGAACCCAAATATAATACGCCACCCCATATTGAAAAGGAGACCCTAGAAGAGACCTTTCTTTGGAGAGCTAGCCATGTGCAAGCTGCGATCGGCTACGGATTAGGGCTGTGGGCGCTTGGGGCTTTGGATTTAGGGGCGGGTTGAAAGCCTGCGAAAAAAAACCGAACCTCTTAGCCGGAAGACCTACCTGTAAACCCAAACCCTACAAAATAGTAGGTTATGACCCCTTAATCATAGGGTCGAATTCAACCCCAAACCCTACAAAATAGTAGGTTATGACCCCGTAATCATAGGGTCGAACCCTTCAAACGGTAGGTTTTTGGATTCACAGGTATACGCCCTAAAGTGAGCCAAGCTCTGAGAGCCTGTAAGCCCTGTATGCATGTTCGTCCATCAGGACCATGATGACAAAAACCCTGAAACTCAACCCCTACGGGGCTTAAGGGTTCACAGTGTCTGGGGCCGGGGTTCAGGGGTGTAGCGCTTAGGGTTTAGGGCTTCGCAAGTTTGGGGTTTAGGGCTTAACTTCTACGCCTTGAGCTTCAATGGTTCGGGGAGTAATGCTCCAGGTGCATGTCACGGTCCTTTAAAGCGGGTTTAGGATTTAGGGATCAGGGCTCCAATACCCTCGAACATGGGCTAGGTTTAGCACTGAGCGTCCGCATGCTTGAACACTGGTGTGCTTAACAGCTACCACAACCTAATCTTGAACGCTGAACACCTTGCACCCTATTCTCTGACTTATAAGCCCCCCTTCAAGAATCTGAGACCCCAGTCAATCCTGCTTGTTCTGGCGTGGTCCCTTGCTGTTTTAACATACAAGCAAAAAACACGGTCAGTGCCTGCAGCACCTCGAAGGGCTCGAGCTTCGGCATGCAGAGAAGATTGCTCAGCTCCAACCTATCGTTTTCTGAACACTGAGTTATCTCCTTGAAAAGACAACTTCGACACTCATTCCTATATGTGTGTGTGTGTAAAACTACACATATGTTCCCGTTCATGTCTGCCCATTACAAAAACCCATGCATACTTACTTACATACATTCATACCTGCATGTTCAGACATACAAACGCACACAAACACACATGGATTGGATGTACATAGTTAGATAGATAGATAGATAGATAGATAGATAGATAGATAGATAGATAGATAGATAGATAGATCGACGCGCATAGTTACATACGCACAGAACACTACCTGCCCGTATCTCCAAGAGGGTCCGTATGGGTTGCGGGACTTGTTGGGGTTGCACCCTAAACCCTAAACCCCTAAACCCTATAAATGCCCTAAACCCTATAAATGCCCCTAAATTTTAATCCTAGAGTGGTAAGGCTGTAGAGGCTTCCGCGGGGCCGGCTTCCTTGACACCTCGCGGGCCTCGACAACTCCAACTAGATCAGGGCTTTAGGGTTTACGGTTTTGGGTTTAGGTTTAACAGGCTGGGCTTGTTTTAGGAAGCTTAGGCTTGGGGGGTTTCTGCGTTCAAACGAATGTCTGGTGTAATTAATAGTGTGATAAGTTGTAGCTACGCCGGGGGCGCACTCGCAACGCAGCGCTCTGAAACGTGGGTCACTGATTTCAGGCTCACTGACAAGATCCCTAAACCCTCAACCGAGCCTACACCCTGGACCGGACTGATCGAAGCAAGGAGAAAGGGGCTATGACGACTTTGGGCATCCATGGCTCCACATAGAACCTGCTTAGACGCTTTGGGTTTAGGGTTTAGGGTTTTAGGGTTTTAGGGTTTTAGGGTTTTAGGGTTTAGGGTTTAAGGTTTAAGGGTTTAGGGTTTCGGGCATTTTCAAGTGTAGGTGTGCTTGCCACGAAGACATCAAGGCTAGAGTCTACCCATAGGCTCCAAAGTAGTTCCTTTGTGGGCTTACCTTATAGGATCTTAAATATGAACCACAAAAAGGAACTACTTTGGAGTCGAGAGTCTAGCTTCAACGTGCCGTCACTGCAACAAACAGTGAAGTCCAAAACTTGCACCCCGGATATCAGAGCATCCGCTTCCTAGTGGCCCGGAATCTCGCTAAACCCTACACCGTCAGAAACACGCCCTAAAGCCCTAAAACCTAAACCCAAAATTCTAAGCCCCAAACTCTAAAGCCGAAATACATCGCCAGAAACCTCAATCTCAACCCTAAGTCCCAAAATCCTAGAGCCCTAAACCCTAGACCCCAAAGCCTTGAAACACCAAAAGGGCTTCAGGGTTTACAGGGTTTATAGGGAATTCTCGGGTTTGGGGGTTTAGAATCTCAAACTGCCGGCGAGCAGCGTGAACATCGGGAAAAGCATAGGTGCCTCCTGAAGAAAGCGGCTTGCTCTATAGGGTTTAGGGCTTGGGGTTTTGGGTAAGCGGCTGAGGTTATACATGCTCCACAAGTGGTTTCTGTAAGATGTCTAATGTGTCGTCAAAGGCCCCCCGCCCCCGCCAGCCCCAGCACCGCCGCCACCACCACCACCGCCGCCGCCGCCACCGCCACCACCACCGCCACCGCCGCCATGGTATTCACTGCCATGCTGATACACACCTTAAAATAAAGGTCAAAGCTCCTCATCATGACAGCGGTAGGCAGCATCATCTTCAGCATCAGCAAATCATCATCATCATCATCATTATCACCATCATGATCATCATGGTCATCATGATCATCATGGACATGATCATAATCATCATCATCATCATCAGATCATCATCATCGCCATCGTCATCATCATCATGATCATCACTATCATGACAGCGCTTCAACAGCGGTGACTCAGCTGGCATTGTTGTTGGAGAGACTCTTTCCAACACAGAAAAGGATCGCAGCTGAAGACCGCCGATCGTGAGAACAAACTTGCTACATGTCTTCTTTGTGGACAAGGCCTTAGGATGCGGTTCACATCATGCAAACGATAATTTCTGCTTGTACCCAAGGGGGCCTGAACCACAGCTGGTGACAATTTCAGGCCATGCTGCTTTTACCGCTTGTGCCCACAAGCTGTCCATCTGGACTTACAACCAACCAACCAACCTAATTGTGAGTTAAACCCTAACTGTGAGATCCTCATGTTCATATGGCAAGCCCTAAACCTAATTGTGGGATCCTCATTTCATATGGTAAGCCCTAAACCAGCACTGCAGGGCTGCAGCGTGGAAGCCCAAATCCTCACCTCTTCTACCGGCGAGCCGTTGCGCAGTGTCTTGGCGTAGGTCTCCAAGGCCGTCTTGGGCTTTTTGCGTCCGCAGCCCAACATGGCGAAACTTTGCAAGGATGATCCCTGGGACAGGAGTTTCCGAGCTGGAACGACCAAACTTCAATACTCAAACCACTGAGGTATGCGTTGCACCAGGACCCCATTGGGAACCCTCTTCTCTACCATGGGAGTTGGATAAATCAGTGGCATCTCTACAAACCCCCCGTGATCGTCATAGCATATTGCAACCCTTAGTAAGGGTCCTCTTTTAAACACTGAAAAAACAGCGAAAACCTCACCAACATCGCTACTAAACGCTATACCTAAACCCTAAACTGCGAGACATCCCAACCCTACTCCTTGAGCCCGGGGCTCAGCACATTCTGGCCTTTGATTTCTATTTCTATCCCGTTCCGCTAAGGGCTGCTTAAGAGGGTTCCTGAAGGAGATCTATATGGGCTTCGGGTTTAGGGTTTCGGGGGTTCGAGAATTAGGGGGCTTGCAAGGCAAAACTGAAGTTTTGTCAGGGCTTCGGCGATTTGCTTCGGAGCTGGCAGGGCTTTTGCTCGGCGTAGGCGCTGTTGAATGGTCTGATGACCCAAAGGCGAAAAATGCCGATATGCTTGGAAGATTGAGCGACAATCTAGTTTATTGGATTGGAGATCCCGGGACAAAGAGGAGCAGCAGTAACACCTAAGACACTCTCCTAACCCAAAAGGTCGTATGTACGTACTGTTAGCCGGGATACATCACTAAATCAGGATAGTAACTATGAATATAGAGCCCTACATTCAACTAAAAAGGTACCTCGGGCCCTTTAGGTGATTAGAATCAAGCAATCCTACCACAGCAACCTATTCTTCGATTGTAGGCTTAGCAGGATCAGTGACAGCAACAACTGCAAAGCTCCTTTCACGCCTGTAAGAGCCCTAAACCCTAAACTTGCATCCTGGAGTTATAGCTCAAGGTAGCTCAAGTCCTCTCGAAGAACTTCTGCTAGCACTCGAAACAGATCCTTTCCTGCTACAGAAACGCAAACTCGCAACCCCCGTGACCGCTGGAAGTTTTGGCTTGAATAGTAGGAAAGCCAAAAACCCTGACCAGTAGCATTCGGAGTACAAGGATCCTGAACAAAATGCCCCGGCCTAAAATAGTAGGATCCCTATAATCAGCAGGACTCTGAGCAAGGTACCCCTGACTCCCTAGCCAGGTTGTCCAACAGCTACATGGGGGTTTCAAAGAAGCCTGTCCGTCCATGTGGCACGCCAAACTGGACCGGAAAAATTCTAAACCGTATGAGGATCAAATTTCACCATGCAGAAACCATGTCTATACCCATAGGCCCCTAAGTAGTTCCTTTTTATGGTTTATGTTTAGAATCCTTTAAGGTAATCCCAAAAAGGAACTACTTAGCGGCCTATGGTTATACTAAACCTGAAGGAGTCAGGTCGCAGACCTCAGGTCAACTCGCTCGTGAAGGTGTTTCCTGTGGCCGAAGTGAAGAGGCTGGCTTTGGGTGTTGTATCGTTTGTTGGGATGTTTTAGCGTGGTTTAGGGTTTCACATCTGTTTTACTGATTTCTGTTAGTTGCTTTGCGCTTCTTCTTCTTCTGTGTTGTTTTGTAAGGCTTGGGGGATTGAGTTTCGGGGCAAGCCGGTGTCAAGGTTGCCAATCAGGATGATAGTGATGATCCTGAAGATCAGGATGACCGTAGTGTTCAGAATGACCTAAATGACGGTGATGGTGATAGTGCCCCACCAGTCTTTCACATACCGTCCTTCGCGCGCGTCTCTCACGATGAGTGCTTCCTCCTTGTTCAGTTCAGAAGGCGAACGCCAGACATGTGGCTAGTTCTCTAAAGTAGGGTCCCTTTTTTGGTGAGGGTTTAGGTGTCCGTCCTCTCTTCCGTCTAGCATGAGGGCTTTACGCAACTTTAGGCTTGGGTGGACAGGATCAAAATCATAGAGATCTGCATGCAGTATCCTCGTGTGTGAGAAATACTTGCCACCACGACGAGGCACACATAAAGGTGAGAGCGAGAGACAGAGAGAGCGAGAGAGAGAAAGAAAGAGAGCCCAAAACCTTCTCTCTACGCTTCTCACTCCGTCAGCCCCAAACCGAAGCCTTCGCCCTACACACCAAACCCGTCTCCCTGTCCTATCCCTTTTGGCCCTACCTGAACCCTAAACAAACCGCCACACTGCCAGGGTTTCTTGCAAAGCTTTCGAACAATACCTTCGCATGACTGCAAGTAAAGCCAACAACCCTGAGCGCGATCTTCACCCGGAATAACCTACCTTTTTGAGGGTTTATATTAAAAAAAGAAAATCATAACAAGGCACCCTGTGAAATTCGGTTTCTTAGGGTACAGGCAAAGCCCTTGACATCCCTAGACACGCAAGGGCGCCTTCACGTTGACGCTTGTACGTCAGCTCCAGTGTGCCGAAGGGCCCTTACACGATACCTGACTCGAGAAGTTTGGGGGTCGATATGAGGCGTTGGATGGTGCGGTTTAGGGTTTAGGCGTACCTATAGGGTTGGCTTAGATTGGGTACGGCTTAGAAAAGTTTTTCGGGTTGGTTTAGCTTTTAAGAATTAGGATGGATTTTTGGGCTGTTGTTAGGCGCCGAAACCTTAAACCCTAGTCCGAACCTTTTCAATTACCACGTCTCTGTGGCACAGGGGTTCGGACGCAGTCGCTCAAATGCTTCGTGAACTGTAGAACCTCGTTTCGAAGGGTTTCATACGGAACCTTATGGGGATGAAACCCTACACACTAAACCCTAAACCCTAGACCCTACACCCTAAACCCTGAACCCTATACCCTAAGCTTATGCCATGAAGGCTTTAAGGGATTCCGGTCCTGCGGTCGGTAAAGGGTTTAAGGGTTGACAAGCGTCGAGGAAGACTACAAGTTCAATGGGTTTCGGATTTCGGGTGTACCACCTGGGGCCCCTTTCCGAAGGGACCCTACTATAGAAAAAACAAACCCTAAAGCCTAAATCTTAAACCAAAAGCCTAAAGCCCCTAACCAACACAACCTACGAAACCTTAGATCTTTCCTGAAGCCCTCCAACCCGAACGAAGGGACCCCGAATGCCCATGACCCTCATACCCTGAGCCCACATGCGCCCCTGGCTTTTCTTTGGTAGCGCTGGTTTTTTTTTTCAGAGCTTGTGACCCGAAGCCCTCAACCCTAAAACCCTAAACCTGAAACCCGAAAACCCTAAGGCCCTAAACCCTGATACCCTAAAACCCTAAAGCCCTAAAACCTAAACCCCCCTTTTCACCCGAAACCCCGAAAACACCGAAAAACCCTAAAAAAACCCAAAACCCCTGGGAAGTGGGGCTCCGCTGTCGGGGCTGAGTTTTTTTTGGGGACCCGAAGCCCCAAAACCAAAGCTCAAAACACCTTCGGGCTTCGAGTTTAGGGTCTAAGGTTTAGGGTTTAGGGTTTATAGGGTTTAGGTTTAGGATTTCGGGTTTA
>CAJNJA010101541.1:0-18420 GCA_905231915.1 Symbiodinium necroappetens
ATCTGTAACAATACCTACCAAGGTCCACCCCAACCCCATCGATCCTCCAAGCTCATAACGCTTGAAAGCTCAAGGCCAAAATCCCGGAACCCTGGAAACTTAACCTTAAACCCTCAGGGTTTAGGATCTGAGGTTTTAAAGTCCTATGCCTCAACCCCAAGTAACCTACACCGTTTCAGGTTTCTTTATTATGAGTTCCTTGTGTAAAGTCCTCAAGACAGGTAGGCTTCTGCAGGGTGCACCAACTCTGAGGCTCACAACTGGAAGAGACTGAGACCAACCCCGGCTCCCTTCTTAGGGTTTAGGGTGTATCGAGTCTAGGTGATGAGATGGTTCTTGTAAGCTTTTTCTGGTAAGGGTTTAGAATTTCTAAGGCTTCGGGCTTCGCGGCTGAAACTGGTCGATAGTCTCGGTCATGTTTGGGGGAGCTTGATTTCCTGATGCAGCGTTTTGGGGATCCTGGCAGTTTTCTAAGGCTTCGCTTAGCGCAGGAGAGGGGTCTGCTCTGCAGGATTAGCCGAGAGGCATCTAGCATGCGGATACTATGTTAGTTCAAAGACCCAACCCCCAAAACTACTGCAACTCCCAAACCCCAAAAAACCTAGACCTAAACCCACACCTGTGAGCCAACCCGTACCCTAAAGTTAAACCGGGCCCCTATCCAGGTTTGCTCGAAAAGTAAAGATCTTTGTCCGGCCCAGACCGTGTCAGAGAACAAATGCTTCTCGGATAGCACGGAGAAGTAATATATGGGCCTGAGTGACTAGACTAGTATTCCTTGAGGCCTTTCCTTTTAAAGAAGATTTAGTGCAACATTCCCCCAACCCCTATCCGTTTGCTAAGGCTCCTATAGTAGCAGGTGTTAAAGCACATGCGCGGACTGCGTACTCAACTAAACCTACGTTGGGGGGTTGCTCGTGGTTTGTATGTGTAACTTACAGACAGTTGTAAATAAAAGAATCACGAATAAATGAGGTAAGCGCTAGATAACTACAGAAAGACAGACGGATAGATAGATAGATGCATATATAGACAGGACGACTAATAGACAGGTAGACGGATGGACGCTAGGTAGACAGGATAGGTTTATTGATGGAAAGATAGATAAAGAGACAGATAGATCGACAGACAGATAAGGTGTGGGGTCGCGGGACATTCTTGTAGGAGAATGCTGGCTGCTTTTTCGACGTAGGAGAGCACGCAGGAGATGAAGCATGTGGTCGCACATATCTACGACTTCGACGGAGTACAGAAGAAGGCCTTCGACTGCAGTGCGAGGCGTGATGAGATCCACGCGCGCATGATTTGTGTGTGGTGCACATGGGAGTGCATTGCACACATGCACAGAGCGAGTAAGACACCACATCGGAAACTGGCGTGCCATGGAAAACTCGTAAATGGATGATGCCTTACATTCAACATATATCATCTATGACAACATCAGTCTTTGGACATGAAGCTCGCCCTGAACATGCGTCCAAAACAAGAGAATCCACCGAAACAGAACTTGTGTAAGTTCCTGCACATGCTCCTCAGCGCTTCCGGGACTGTGCAGCCTGCTCTATCTCCTTCTCCTGCTGCTTGCGCCAGGCGACCGCCTGCTTCCAGGCCTTCTCCACCTCCTTTGCCGAGAAGCCCTTCGGGCGGAACCTCATGTGGTCCCGTTTGCCGAATGCGTTCCGATGTCGAGCATGCCAGGCCTGCTCACCAGGCACCCACCTGATTCCCTTCTCTGGTCCGAGCGGCTCGAAGTTGGGGAGCTCCGAGAGCGGCTTCACCGGCACCACTCCGCCCTCGGATTCCACTCCCAACTCCTTGGCCAGCTCTCGAGCCCGGGCCTCGGCCTCCTCCTTCACCTTGAACATGCCACCGTGGACCCTCTTCTTGGTGGAGGGGTCAGTCATCCGCACCTGATAGGTTCTGGTGCTTTCGTTGTAGTGAAGGCCCCTCACCGTGGAGCCACGGGCTTTCTCCGTCACGGGCTTCGGCGGCTTCAGCTTCCCCTGGTGCACGAGCTCCTCGCGGAAAGCCTTGGCCTCCTCCAGCGCCGCCGCCTCGGCCTCGGCCTCGCTGAGGCCCAGCTTCATGTGCTTGGAGATGGGGAAGCTGCGAGCTCTCCCTCTGTTGCCTTCCCTACAGCGAACTCGCCATTGGACTCGCCATTCTGACATGGCTGCTCGCCAGCTGATTCCCTGGATGCCGCTCTGGCGCTCCAGGCCTCGGAAAGTCCTTGTGACGACCTGGCCTTGCTCGGCTCGCGGCTCGGCCCCGCTGGATGGCTCCGAAGACTTCGGCTCGCCAGGTTCCGGGACGGAGCCCACGGACTCGAAGATCTCGAGGCCCTGCATGGCGGAGCCCCCGCCGGTCGGCGAGAGCTTCATCATGCCGTCCTCCACGAGCAGCCAGCCGTTGCCGGCCCAAGCTCGTGTGGGAAGGTCACGCATCCAAGGCCACATCTTCATGCACTCAGCTGCTCGGTGCTGATTGCCGGTTGAGCTCCTGTGGGCCTGCGGCCTAAATCCAACAGTGGTGTCTGTCTGTCGCTCGCTGCTTGGGTCACTGTTGTCACGGAAAAGGGCATGGTGTGGATTCTCGTCGTAGAAGTCGCGCAACTCTCTGAACTGCTCTTTGCCGAGGAGCTGCACGCATGCTGTTGTCTGTGCTCTTACACATCCTTGCCACGGAGCTGCCGCCAATCCAAGAAAAGGGCTGGCCGGGCAGCAAGGCTTTGTGGGCAGCCACGTCTTGCCAGAGGATTGAAATGCTAGGCATTTCTCGGCCCACTCTGTCAATCGCGACTCGAAAGATGGAACGAAGACGTCCGGACTCTTCTGGCTCAATCGACGCCTCTTCGGCCCAGGCTGCTCAAAGTCCTCTTGCTTAACTCGTACCTGCTGCTTCTCATCCACTTTCTCCTGCTTTGCTCCAGTCCTTAATTGGAAGGCCACATCAACAACTCCGCAAGCAAGTTAGTACAGCCAGTAGAAAAAGCAGCGCCGCGATTGCGAGTTCGATTGCGAGTTCTACAGCAGAACAAAGTGCAAATTATAAACGACATGTAGCTTAAGACCCGCATCGAAGAGGCACAACATCCAACCGACTCTAATCACTGATTGCGCCGCATGCTTGAGGCCTCTAACTTGAGGCACAAGGCCGGAAGTCCCTGAACATTGAAGCGAACTAGCTGAAAGAGGGGTGTCTGGTTTCGGACTTCCACTGCAGGAGTGCAGGTCTTACGCAAGTGCCAGGTGGGACCAGCCCCTGGCAGCCCTTTCATGGCTCGAAGATACAGCTGCAAGGCCGAAGCCCGAAACCGTAAACCTTAAGATCTTACTTACAGCACAGTTACATCAAGAGCCTTCGATCCATGATCCTTAGTCCTGTATCGCGCTCAAGAGACTGGCGGCATATAAGGTTCCTGACCGCTGCCAAGCCGCGACTCGCTTTGCGATGTCATGTCCTCTGTGATATTGGAGACAGGATACCCATAGGATCCATAGTAGTTGCAGCTTTTTGGGATTACCTTATAGGATCCTAAATATAGACCGCAAAAAGGGACGACTATGGAGCCTATGGATAAAGATTGTGCATAAGACAGTTGCATTTGTCTGCAGAGCTGACTGATTGATTGATATGCTTCTGCAGACTCCTGCAGACCTAGACACCGGTTTGACGCCATGAAAGCGCCAAGATGCACGAAGCCTGCCGCCTTGTAAACACTGAACTGAACAACACAAGGTGTAGACGTTAAGCCCTGCAGCACCCTGTAAACTGTCACTTGCAGATCTCTTCCTTAGCCTCTGGATGCCAACATCCAGGCCCCAAGCCAAATGCAGCGCTGCCAAATAAGCATGACCGGTCACGCTGTGCATAGTATTGGCAGTAAGACTGCTGGTATAAATAGCACGACAGTTTCATCGCATCGAAAAAACTGGTGTCAACAACTGGACCGAGTTTGTTCATATCGTCGTACTTCAAGTTCCAATTCCAATCAGAAATTGACACAGGGGGATAGAGACGACAGTATCAGCAGAAGTACCAGTACTGCCAGTGTGAGCTGTTCGTCATAAAACGATTGACGACTCGGCCATCGAAGGAACCACAAACAGCAAGCAGCTCCAAATCCAACAAGCCAACTACATCTCAAGATCCGGGTTCCCGTAGCCGAAACTCAACATGCAGACCCGACGTCAACCTTGCTGGCAAACATGCTCACAAACTGGGGTCCTCCTGCTTCACTTCACGCTTGATCTCAGCCATAACCTTCCAAGCAAGATCGCACTTGCAAATGACAAGTCCTAGAAATCCAGAGCTAGCATGGAATCCTCGTGCACGTGAAGCCAACGGGTCTAGCATGCAGGAATCTAGGTCTTAGGAAACGATGGCCTTGCCTTCTGGTACTGACACCTCTACACATGGATCTGCAGCATCTTTCATCATCTTTCCAGGCGGCCTTTGCGCGCATTCTTCGACGAGAGCCGACGGCCTCCGCGACAGGATAGGCTTTGGGGTTTAGGGTTTGAACAGGAGTTGAAGACCTGAACAAGTCAAGCCTGACAACACCTCCACTAAAACGTTTAAACCGGGAATCCAGGAATGGACCTGACCGCGTTGGTAAAGATCCATATGTCAGCCTTTCAACCAGACAGCACCTCGTGGATAAGTCCCCAAGTCGATGGACGAAAGGGACAAAAGCATAGAACGTTTTGAGCATGCATAATTGTGTTGTTCCATGGTAGACTCGTTCCAAGGCCATGCAACCACACCCCCCAAGCTTCAACTGAAGAAGGATGCAGCAGTGGACTGTTCAGGAACATCGAGCCCTGCAGCCGAGCTGGGGCAAACCAGAATTTGGGATTTCTGGTAGGGTCTACAGTGCAGTGCTATGTGTTCTGATTGTTTTTCGTGTGTAACCAAGAACTCATGTAGTAACATGCTTCTTGTTGCGAGCTGCAAACATGTCTGAAACACTTGTCAGATGGGGGAATGCTGGGTATGTTATTGTGATCATCCCGACAATAACTCCAATCTTCGTGGTTGATCCATCCTTTTCAGTTTGAATATGTTCTCATCCCCCAGGGATACTTCATTGCTGCGAGCTCATTTCCCGGTGTCTTCCGTCGCCTCGTGGCTCTCTTCCTTCACTTCCATATCTGCATCCTTCGAAACCTCCTCCTTCACCCGCTTCATACCCTGCAAGCGCGCTGAGCCGACATACGGCCACGTGTCTGCTGCTAGTCAACCACGGATGCGACTCAGACTGTGCAGGGTCTCGAAACTCATGGTTTAGGGTTTAGGAGCGTCGCGGAAGCCCGGTCGGAACTGAAACCGCTGGGTCGCACCCTTTCACGAAACAGCAGTGACAGCTTGACATCTGAGTATCATGACCTGAAGCCTAGAAGTCCTCGGTCCTAAAACCCTGAAGCCTAAGCGCTGGGCCTCACCTCTTAAGTGCTACACCTCAACCTGAAGCCTACTGTGTCGGCTCTGATGGTGATTCATTCGCAAGCTTCAGCCAGAAAGCTTTGCGAAAGTAAACCCTGTCAGTGTTCCAGGTTTGGGGCTGAGGAAACCGGGATCTTAAATTCAATCACCGGACAGATAAAACAGTAAGAGCACAAAAGAACGGTGATTGTCTAACATTGCAGTACGTATTCATGGGTAATTACAGTGAACTGAAGCACTAGCAGTAGCATCATGGTCTGACAGCAACATCTATCCAAAAATGGTACTCCCTTCAACCCGAAGCGCCCTGTCTCACAACTGAAGGAGAAGCACCCAGAATCCCATCAGCCTTCCGTGTCGTCTCATCCTTGACTTCCACCTTGATATCCTTGGACGACTCTTGCTTGATCTCCGTCTTCACTTTCTTCTGCGCATCCTTCGAAGCCTCCTCCTTCACTTCTCTTTTCATATCCTTCAGGCGCGCTGTGCTAGTCAAGCGGCTTCAATGTCGGTGCCGGGTTGCTAAAGCCCGAGCCGCAAACCACCGGTCAAAGTCTTGTAGGTTTCTGAATCTCTGAGGCGGAAACCTGAACTTCGCACTGAAGACCCACAGAATAGCAAAACTCTAAACCCCTAAACCCTGAACCCTAAACCCCTAAACCCTAAACGAAACTCTAAGTTACGTCAGCGCTACAACTGCCGTCAAAAGAGCGAGCCGAAACTGCAACTATCACGACTTTTTGGCACTTGTTTGAAACACTCAGCATCGACCGGTGTTTAGGAAGTTTAGTTTAGGGTTTAGGGTTTAGGGTTCGTTTCGAATCATCAGCAGACAAACATGGTTGACGGACCCGACACCTGCAACCCACACCCGCTGCCAGGTCTGACAGTCTCTACTCGTTACAACTGGCTGCTTCTGGCCAAAACATGGTTTTCACAGGCGGAAGCAACGGAAGTTACCATCGTAGTTCCTTTTCGGGGTTAGCTTTTAGGATCAAATAGGAACCACAATGGAGACTATAGGTATACCCTGAATTCCGAAATCCTAAAGTAAACCCTGCAGGCCTTGGTGCTTTTTCGGGTTTAGGGTTTAGAGTTTAAGGTTTAAGGTTTAGGGTTTAAGGTTTAGGGTTTAGGGTTTAGGTTTAGGGTTAAGGGTTTCAGGGTTTAGGGTTTAGGGAGCTCCAGCTTGGTCTCAACTGCCCTGCCCGTGTTGCTTTCTGTCTCCTGCCACGACCAAAACCGTCCCAGTACGGTTTTGAGAATCAAGTTTTGATAGCACTAGGTGGAGCTGGCGCTTTTGGCCTCCGTTTTGCGAAGTTTGGGGCTGGCATAGCAGCAGCATAGCAGCATCAAGTGAAAATTGCTGGTGGCAGATGTTTGCGCGAAACCACAACTAAAACCCTAAACCCTAAACCCTAAAACCCTAAAAACACGACCAATCATGCATCTGCCTCCACCTCTTCCTTGACTTCATCCTTCACCTCCAGGCATTGGGTTTATAGCGCTTAAGGGTGGGGTTCAGGGCTGAGGGCTTAGGCTTCAGGATTTAGGCCCATTTAGGCCATCAGGGCGTAGATTTTCGGTCACTGTTCCGCCTTGTGAAAACAGAAACAGCAGCGCTTCACTGCACACTTCTGGCGACATCGACATGCTTCAGGGTCCGTGAATTAAGGCGGAAAGTCGCAGAAAGGCACATGCAAGGATTTGTTTAATTGCGTGGTGACTTCAAGCACTTTCTGCAGACAGCGGCAGTTCACAATGCCCAATTTCGAGACATTTACAACGGTCCCCCCGCTTCCGGACCCTGGAGCTCCCCTTGGACATCTTTAACATCCGAGAGGGTTGAGACATATTATCAGGGGCATATATACATAATATATATATATATATTTTACCATTATGGAATTATGGAAGTAGGTGCCCAACAAAAAACCATCCGTGTTCGGGTTTGGGGGGATCTAATTCCATCGTAGTAGTAAAGTATATTTGGACTATGGCTATGGACCCTTTTGGATTTGGGCTTTACCTACGCATGTCAGCCTGTCTGCCTCACGGCAGAGCAGGGATCTGTACTATGGCAATGAACAACCGCACAAATGTCGATGTCAAAAGCGATAGTTGCCGTGCTGAATCCCTAAACCCGAAACCGAAACCCTATAAACCCTAAGCCCTGAACCTGAATCCCCGGTGCCTCCATCTTCTTCCTCGCTTCTTGCTTTACTTGCCGAGGTCCGCCGGGCTCCTGCGGTGTGTGTGCGTGTGTGTGTGTGTGTGTGATCAGTTCAAGATGGAACTATAGGGTTTAGGGCCTAGGGTTTAGGGCCTAGGGTTTAGGGCTTAGGGTTTAGGGCTTGGGGCTTAGGGCTTGGGGTTTCGGGCTTGGGGTTTAGGGCTAGTGAAGGATACCATGCCATGAAGTGGTGGTGACCGACCTGCCAGCATATCTGAAAACGCTGGAGGACCTCAGGACAGCGAGCTTCCAATACAACGATTACCTACAGTCTCCGTTGTAGTTACTTTTGGGGGTTGCCTTTCAGGACCCTTACCGTAGAATTGGAAAGACCAAAAACATGAACTATAATGAAGGCTATAAGTAAAGCCCTTCACCACAGCGAAACTGAACCTGAACCTGTAAGGGGCCTCAGGGTGCGATAAGAGTACTCTAATGGTGATGAACTTACGGGTTCTACAAGGGTGCTATAAGGGTAACATAAGGTTACTCCAAGGGGGTTTGAGGCTTCACTGGGCACCTTGTCCAGCCACAGATGCCCAATCGTCAACCCACCAACTGTCCACCTTCTCAACGCCGAACCCTAAACCCTTTGCTCCTGGCTCTCGGCAGGATAGCCGCTTCTGCTTTCCTGACGATGAAGCTTGAGTGTGAGCCATTCGATTTGTACATTTGGTTCCGGAAGGTGTGTTAGAACGTCCAAACCCTCAGGCCTCAAAGCCTCAACACCTGACCCATGACTGCCAACGCCACAAGGAGACTCCTAAACTCAATCTGGATCCCAAAACCCCCATGAACTCTAGACTCATCCGCGAGATCCTGAACCCTACAGCCTAGGTCCTTGGACAAAACGCCTCAAAAACCTCCAAACCCAAGCCTCAGGCCTATGAAAATCCTGGGCAAAAGCTCCACCAACCTCCCAGTCTCGGGCCTATTAGGGTTTAGGGTTTAGGGGTTTAGGGCTTTAGGGTTTAGGGCTTTAGGGGTTTAAGGGTTTAGGGCTTAGGGTTTAGGGTTGACGGTTTGGGGTAAGTTTAGGGTTTAAAGCTCCAGCATGAAGACTCTTCAAAACCTAGCCGCAGGTCTGCGCTTGCTATCCTCTACACAATCAGCAAATGACCCTTAGGGGTTCAGCGTTTAGTGTGCTTGGGGTTTAGGGTGCTTGGCGCCTTCGGCAGCTGCGGTGGACGAGGCTTGCGCTGCTTGGCAATCTTCACCGACAGAACGGCCACCTCAGCGCCGGAAGCTTAGGACACGGTGCTGTCGGTGTGCCTGGTAGGCTTAGGATTTACTGTTTTCAGAAAAACGGATCTTCAGAGCGGGACGAAACATCATAAGTCACCAATATTCCTATTGAGCCCTACATATAGGCACTCAGCAAGACCCAAAGATAAGCCCCATTTCATGAACCTACGTACCAACAAACCGCAGACACTGAAACTCGAATTCCAACTGTAAAACTTTCGGGTTAAGAGTTGAGGGGCTGGGGTGGTAGCAGTAGGGTTTAGGGCTTTAGGGTTTAGGGCTGATTTTGCGGAGATGGCTGTGGTTCTTGTTGTGGGGCTAGACCGTGGGATGCAGGGCTGATCTTGTGGCCGGGCGCTTTCTGACTATGTGCTGCGACTTGTGACCCCTGTTCTAATAGAACAGCCCTGTGGATTAGGATTTAAGAATTTAAGGAAGTTGCGGCCGACAGGTTTTCGGCCCAAAGGGTAGTACACCACCCTTTTCGTTTACGAGCTCGACGTTCCTTCCTATTCATTTACACAACACCAAGCTACAATACAGCAATGCATTCCGTGCCGCCGGAGCCTGAAACTGCGAAGCCCTTGAGAAGAACCCTGAGACAATAGGGGTCCAAGTGGTCTATTTCCGTTCCTTATGGTTTTGGGAGTACTTGGAGCCGCAGATTGAACCATGTTCAGTTAAAAGCCCTTAACACCCAATCCCTAAACCCGATAAGCCCTAAACCCTAAACCATGTTCAGGAAAGTCGCATCCGCATCTGCGGCAGCCATGGTGCGATATCTTGCAACACTGGTGTCTTGAGCCGCTCTGCATGGGATTGAGGATTTAGGCTTTAGGGTTTAGGGGTATGGTTGAAACTTCGGGATCAGGGTCCGGAGTTGCCGTGCCAAGCCGCATCGCGAATGTGAAGATGAAATACATACATGGATAGTTCTCTAAAATAGGGTCCCTTTTGGGTTTCCCAAATAGCACGGCACCCTCATAAAGGGATCCTAGTTTTAGAGAACTCCCACATGCACATGGCCGCACTACTTCCTGGCAATGCACGGGTCTTTTGAAGGGCCAGACCCAAGGCTTACCCTAAACCCTAAACCCTAAAACCCTAAACTCGAAAGCGTGATCGTGAGCATCAGAGCCAAAGCCCCACAAAACCTTTTTATA
This sequence comes from Symbiodinium necroappetens, assembly GCA_905231915.1. Lineage (NCBI taxonomy): Eukaryota > Dinophyceae > Suessiales > Symbiodiniaceae > Symbiodinium > Symbiodinium necroappetens. Next base: position 10,087 of record CAJNJA010101541.1, read on the forward strand.
ACCTTTCTGAAACTTTTTAGACTCTTCAGAGAGACTTTGCAAATCTAAATCCCCAACCATCGCTTGTTTTCGGGGGTTTGATGGAGCATCGCTCGTCCACATAGCGGCGGAGAAGTTGCCTGGGCAAAAGACTCAAAGGCTCAAGGCTTTATTTACGGTGCAGGGTCCTCAGGACCCAAACATAGGCCTCAATACTTAGAAGAGTGTTGGGGGTATATTGCGGTATTGCAGTATCTTTCTGTCGGCATATGAAGGGATGTTCTCTCATTAGTCAGACCTCCAATATTAAGGAGTTCTGCGAGGATTCTGCTCGGGTGCTGTATCAAGGTTCGAAGAAGTTGTTCATAAGGTCCTGTTGGTATTGGCGGGAGTATACGGCTAGCACGTACCTGGACCTTTAGGGCTATGATTACTTCTTTCGATTACTAAGGCTTGGTTTTTGGGGTTTGAAGCTTGAGTCAGGACTGCTGCTACCATTTATGAAATTTGGCGGTGTAGCGTTTCGGGTACAGCTTCTGATGCCCCTAAACCCTAAGCCCCTTAACCTAAACCCTAAACCCGGATTCAGGGTTTAGGGCACTCTGACCTTGAGATCTGCGTCTCTTCGGTCTTTATCGTCACTGCGCCTGAATTTTGGAAGGATCACAAACCACGCCTTAGGGGTTAGGGTTTAGGGAACTCACAACCCTAACACTAAACCCTGATCCCCTAAGCCTAAAGCCCTAACACCTCGAACATACCCTTCTAAACCCTATAGACCCTGCAACCGAAAGCCCTCCAAGAGCCCTTGTACGGCTCCACATGGAGTGTGCTGGGCTTGTGAAGAATTCCTCTTTGGCAAGGGGCTTTGGGGGTTTTCCTGAAGTCTACGGCCCTTCAAGGAACCCCGAAGAAGCCCTACCCGTACCCCCAAAGGACTCATATTTTAAGGCTTTTGGGCCCAAGGATGGCTTTTGGGCGATTTTGATGCTAAGGACTAAACCGACCTAAGAACCCCATCCCCATGCGACGAAGGGTCTTTGCTTCTGCATGGGCATCCTGCCGCTGCCTCATCGCCGCCTGGCCGAGAGGACGTTCTACCAATATGGGTTTAGGGTTTAGGGTTTAGGGTTTATAACAACTGGAAAAGTCACCTCTAAAAGGATTTCTTATAATCAGCAACCTTTAAAGTATAGTGTACTCTATTTTAAAGCCCTAAACCCTAAACCCTGAACCCTAAACTATAGTATGCTAGATAATAAAACCCTTAACTGCCCTATGAACCGTCAGGCGGAACCCGTAACCCCCAAACCCCAAGCAAGAGTCCCTTAACCCTAACCCCTAAACCCTAAACTCTAATTAAACCCTAAAACCCTAAACCCTTAAACCCCTAAAGCCCTAACCCCTAAACCCCCAAAACCCTAAACCCTAAACCCCTAAGAATCCCCGCAGGCCTCCGGCAGCTGCGACTTCCAGGTCCGGCTCAGCTCTGCGAGGTGCGCGCTGGAGAGCGTGGAAGGCTCGCCGCCCTGGGCTTCTTCGGGGGTCCAAAGGCCGGTTTAGGGCGGTTGGGGTTTGGGGTCGGAATAATTAAGAGCTGGTTTAGGGCGCTTTAGGGTTTTGGGGTCGGTCTAAGGGCTGGTTTAGGGTGGTTTAGGGTTTGGGGTTGGGGTCTAAGGGCTGATTTAGGGCTCTTTGGAGGGGTCTACACGGGCTCTGTGTGGGTCCTGTCAGGTTTTGGGGGTTTTTGGTTTCGTGGCTTAGGGATTACAACCAGGGTCTAGGGCTTTAGGGTTTCGGGGTTGAGAGGTTTAGGGTTTATGTTTAGGGTCCAGGGCTTTCGGGTTCGGGGTTAAGAGGTTTAGGGTTTAGGGCATAGGGTTTGGGGTTTAGGGTTTAGGGTTCGGGGTTGAGAGGTTCAGGGACTATGGGGTCTATAGAACGTAAGATGTACGGCGTAAGGACATTATTGCAAGCGGGCTGCTTCCATTGGAGGTACGAGGCTAAAGGGTTTGGGGGGTGCAGATTCCCGGGTTTGACGAGCAGCTTAGGGTTTAGGGTTTCGACCAGTTTTCTGAGGATGGCTTCAGAGGAGGTTCGAAAGGGCTTTGTCGGGATAAACCAACGTTGCACAGCGCGCGGTAGTAGGATCGCACACCCTGCAGACCCTAAAGCCTGAACCTGATAAGCCCGAAACCCTAGACCCTGAACCCCATGCTAGATTGATAAATATCTTTGGGCAGAGGGTCATAAAGCTTGTAAGGCTCGCTATAGGATCGGGTTCACGGCCCAGGCAAGGCTCCTAGCGGCCCGACGCCGTCTAGGGTTTAATGTCTAGGAGTTTGGGGCTTTGGGATTTTGGCCGAAGGTTTAGGAGTTTAGGCCTTACGGCTTTTCGTCCAGCACATATATAGATGGTTAGGTTTTAGGGTGCTGTGCGCTGCTAGCAAAAAGTGTGGAGGCCTGAATCATTAGTACTACTGCCTGCTTGTATTCCCTATAGTCTTATCCTGTCAGCTACCCCACAGCTCTCTATTCCTTCTATTCTTGAGCCCCCTACCCATAGGCCCCTAAGCAGTTTCTGTTTCTGGTGTAAAGAAAATCCTACAAGGTAATCCCAAAAAGGAACTACTTAGGGGCCGATGGGTAGTTTGATTTTCGGTCTGAAGAGGCTTTCCGGGGTTGATCCATTATTAATAGAACTCCACAGACCTAAACCCAAAACCCTAAACCCCAAAACCCAAAACCCTAAACAGACCTAAACCCTAATGTCCCCACATAAACCGCCTGGAGGCCCAGATTGGAGTCGCTATGAGTAGCTGTGGGAGCCAAGGTAGCTGCTATTGGGTATTGGGGTTGAGGGTTTAGGCTTTAGGGTTTTGGGTATTGGGGTTTGGGATTTAGGCTTTAGGCTTTAGGGTTTAGGGTTTGGGGCTTAGGGTTTAGGCTTTAGGCTTTAGGGTTTAGGGTTTGGGGTTTAGGCTTTAGGCTTTAGGGTTTAGGGTCGGGATGAAGGTTCAATTACCCTACAGCTTGATGCTACGATGAGCAGTTGCTCTTCGAGAACCCTGCAACACTAAACCCCACAAGCCCCGCTAAACCCCAAACCCTAGAATTATTTGGCCGGCTGCCACCAAACGCCCGGTCCGGCCATCTAGAATCTCGGGCGCCTGTGGGTGAAGAGAGTTTAGGCTTTAGGGTTCGAGATACGATTGTGGCTCTTTTGGGACTCGCTGCAGAAGGGCAAAGGAATTTGGGATTTCGTGGGCTTAAAGGCCAAAATCTGGCTTTTGGGTTCAGAGCTTCAGTATGTAGGGCGGCAAACAGAACGGTCCAACCCAATACATGAACGACTCGCACTTTCGGCATTGAGGCTTTTGGTTGCTCTGTTGAGCCATCAGTTTCGGCTGTCACTCATCTCTGCTAAGCGCCTATTAAGCCCTCATCAGGCCTCCCCGAAACGCACTGCTTCCTAGGTGTAGAAAGTTCGAGATCCGCTTTGCCAGGACCCCAACCATAAACGGTCCAAGTATCTAAAACTCATGTAGTTACTCCCCCCCCCCCAAAGCGGCTAAGCTACACTTGCTACTCTAAGCCCTAAGCCCGAGACCGTACCATCCTAGACCCAAATACCTCCTTAGCTTTTTCTACTTCGGACCCGTGGGACAACACCATGAAGCCGCAAAACCTGACACATGGAAGTCAAAAACCAGGGATCCTTAAAAGACCTCAACCTGAGCTCGGCTGCAGGGTTTAGAGTTTAGAGTTTAGGGATTTGGGTTTAGGGTTTAGTGCTTAGGAGGGTTTAGAGCTTAGGGATCTGGAGATCTGTATAAAACAATATCCGAGTTCGAAAACAAACTCGTCCTGAGCTCAGGCCCCAAGCCCGTAAACCCGCCAAAGCCTCTGCAAAGAGAGTGAAACCCTTCAAGAACCTAAAGCACGCCTCAAAGGCCTCTTCTGGAAGAAGCAGATTAGAGTTTAGGGTTTAGGGTTTATGAGTTTAGGATTTGAGGTTTATATAAGAACAAGAGTAAACCACATAAACCAAACAACGAAAGCAACACAAACTAAACACACACAGCTTCTCCTCGTCGCCGCGGGCCCAGGCAAGGCAGCGTGGGTCGCTGAAGTCGGCACCAGTTCCATCCTCTACGATTCTACGGTCTACTGTATGTCATACAGTAGTTCAGCATGGTAAATGTATTCTGTGTTGGGTCAAGGGCTCCTTTTCCTGGTTTAGAGTGTAGAGTGTCATGCAGGTCTGCTCCAGATGTAGGGTTCAGTAGGGTATATTCCGAAGGCCTGTTCAACTTGTGTCTGGTGAGACTTCCTCAATGCATGGTCACGTGTGACATCCATGAACCCTAAGAAGTAAGTAAAGCCAACACCTTCCACCCTGAACCTCTAAATCTGAAGCCCCCTGTACGGCCCTAGTCACTTGCACACCCGTAAAACTTGGAAACTGGAACAGGAATAGTTCGTGCTGCAATTGTTCTCTATACCTTACACGTAATGTGGGGATGGAAGAGGTGAAGCTTCGGTTTAGGGTTTATGCTTTAGGGTTTAGGGTTTAGGCTTTTTTCGGCGAAATATGAGCCCTGAAGTCCTCGTAGATGCCATCGTCGAACTTCACGCTGCAGCCTAGCCTCGGCACGCACATGACAAAAAGGCGGCCACGGTTTCTGTGCCCAGCACTTAAGCTGAGGTTTTGGGGCCTCCGGTCTTGTTGCTTAAGGGCTAAGTAGCTCAAGTTTCAACCCGAAGCGGTTCAGTGATGAGACTTGGGCTTATGGTTGAAGGTTTTGTGGTTGGTGTTCGCGTTGGTGATAGATACGATGCCGAATTCTACAGAACAGAAAAGAGATGAGAGACATACTACTCTAGGCGGATACTCCCAGAAAGTCCGTTCTGTTCGGCATAATGTAAACTCGGGAACTTCCATCCTTCCAAACCAGCCGGGCTGCCCTTGCCAGCTAGGTCGTAACTTTTTAGGATTCGCAGTGCTCCTTATATAGGAATTCATATTGTGCTATGCTATATATGGTTTTCATACACTGCTTCATCAGTGTCTGCAAGTGCTAGGGTTTGCATTTTGCGAAGGGGATGCAGGGACTAAGCTTACTGAGTGCTTGAACGGCTTGGGGCGTAGCATACTCGAACTTACCAAACTCGAAACCACAAACGGCCCCAAACCATATGATTTCAAAACGCGAAAGTTACGAACATCCATAGGCCCCTTTAGCTCTAGACATCCCTAAACCCTAAACCCAACTGAACCCTTTCAACACCAAAACCGAAACCCTATGAAGCGTTTACTGAAAACCTCAACCCTAAACCCGCGCAGTGGGAATCTTAAATCTCAGGTTCGGAGAAGCCGAAGCGACAGCCCCAATCCCGCCGAGCCCTTAAATTGGGTTTAAGGAGATGAGGTTTTAGGGTTATGGGGTTTGTTAAAAAAATCTTTTTCCACCTCGCCAAGTCAGCAGAATCCACTAGACGCGGGTTATAGGTTCAGGGTCTAGGATTTGGGCTTTAAGGTCTAGGAATTTCGGTCTTCAGGCTTAGGTCAAAACTCCGGCGGTACCCTAAACCCTAAAACCCTACGCTCTAATGCCACCCCAGGCCCTAAACTCCAAGCCCTAAACCCTGAACTGCTAAATTGGATGCTGTCATCGACAAGTTCAAACTGAAATGCTTGCAACCCGTAGATGGTAGCCTAGTCCTCATGCCTTGAGCAGGCAGAAGTCCTGATGGCTGACACTGACTGACGAATGTCCGACCGAACCCCAAACCCGAAACCCTAAACCCTGAACCCCAAGCCCTAGACTTAGACCCTCAACCCTAAGCCAACCCCAAGCCTCAAGCCCCTTAACCCTAAACCCCAAACTTTAAACCCGAAGCCCTAAACCCCAAACCCCAAGCCCCAAACCCTCAAAATACATTGCTATTCTGCGGTCCGGCTGCAAGTCTAGGTGCTGGAGGCCGTAGCCTCTTGGAAGCTCCTCGTTCAGGGGAGGGGCCCTACAACACAACCCTATCTCTCTCTCTCTCTCTATATATATATATATATACATATATAGATAGTAGCTAGGGTTTGGGATTTAGGGCTTAGGGTTTAGGGTCTAGGGTTTAGGGCTTAGGAGGGGACCACTAACCTTGGGCCCCAAAGCCTAACAAGCCTAAACCCTGAACAGGAAACCCATAAAGCCCTAAACCCTAAAGTACCCTCACAGATCCCTTATCGGAACCCTTATAGTTCCTTTTCAAAGGACCCTTATAGATCCCTTATAGGAACCCTTCTTGTTCCTCTTTAAACACAGGACCTTAAAACCCAAAGGGCCTCCCTTCAGCCCTAAACCTCGGAAAGCCCGGGCTCCGGCCTTCAGCAGCTCCGGAGTGAAATTCCTGGGCTCTTTTTAAGGGGATTTAGGGTTTAGGGTTAAGGGGTTTAGGGATTTAGGGATTAGAGTTAAGGGGTTTAGGGTTTAGGATTTAGAGCCCAGATTCTGCAGTCGGCAGCAAAGGGCACGGGCTGCGTGGGGCCAGGAGAACTTCCGGCCGATCTGCCGTGCCGCGCGTTTAGGGGCTTTGGGTTTAGGGGATTTAGGGGTTCAGGGGATTTAGGGGTTTAGGGGATTTAGAGGTTTAGGGGTTTAGGGGGTTTAGGGGTTTAGGGGATTTAGTGGTTTAGGGGATCTAGAGGCTTAGGGGATTTAGGGGTTTAGGGGATTCAGGAGGTTTAGGGGATTTAGGGTTCTCTGTTTGTCTCGCTCTTCTTGAAGGGTTTTGGGCCAAGCTTAAGGGGTTGGGGATTTGGGGATTTGCTTAGGGATCTCGGATTTAGGGTTTAGCATGTGGCTTGTTTTACAACCATTATGAGATGTGAAGAAGGTACGACAAGAAGTCTGGGGGTGCAGGATGTAGGGCTTAGAGACAGGTTCCTCAACAGATCGAACTTATGAGTTCACTATGCGGAGTACGGGATTTAAGGCAAACCCTAAGCCCTAAACCCTCAATCCCTAAACCCCTCAACCCTAAACTATGTTTATAGGGGCTTCGGAGCTTTCGGATTTCGACCTCAGACCACTCGGGCTGAGGATTTAGGATTTAAGTTTGGGGCTTACCTAGAACCCCCAAGTACCCTCTGTTGTACCTTAAATACCTACTATCAAGGACCACAAGGGCTCCAATAAAGGGCACTTCGGGGGTTCCTTGTAGGGGGTTTTGGGATTTAGGGTTCAAAGTGTTCATTGATTTAGGGGCTGTTGTTCAGGAGTTTATGCCCTAAGCCCTTAAAAGGAACCCTTATAGATTCCTTAAAGGAACCCCTGTAGGGGCTTTTGTTCAGGAGTTTACGGCTTCGGATGTAAAAACCCTTGAAGTCGGAAGCCCTTGAATCGCGAGTAAACCCTTACGTCATATAGCAAGCCTAACCTGTAGCCGAAAAGACCTACCTTCCTAAGGCTCCTTGTTATGGTTGCTATATATATATATATACCTGACGAAAGTAATTAGGTCTTTTGGGACACAGGAAATGCTTGCAGCAGAACTCCAGGTCCTTTCCGCTAGCGTCGCTCAGCTGGAGCTGCCGTCGGCGCAGGTGGCGCAGGTACATCTTGTATGCGCGCATCTGGCACGCATGGTTCAGGATGAGAGGCGGACGCTAGACGTGTTGCGCCTGTTGCCTTTAGAAGTCGTTGCTTCTTCTTCTGCAAGTTCCTTGCGTCTTTGGTTGCCTGCAGAAGGGCTGCAGAGTCACTGCAGAGAAGCAGACCTTTTGACACAGAATCGAGGCTCGGCCTGGCGGACTGCACGTTTGAGCTCCAGCTTCTGTCGCTTCAGGTTTCCAGTTCTTCTGCCACTTGCGCGACCTGCACAGCATTCTCGGATCCCCAAAGGCGACAACAGCCTTCAACTAAGTGAGATCGGCGTCCTCACTTCGAGTGCCGTTTTCGATGGCAGAAACTCGTTTGGGATGATGGCCGTTACGAAATTCCTAGACTCACAGCCCTCCCTAAGCCTTAACACCAAGCCCTTAACCATCCCTTTAACCTTATAGTTCTACACTTCAGTACAACCCTCAATTATTAATGCAGCCCTTGCAGGAATGCTTGCGGGAACCCTTACAAACAAAAAAAACTATATACCCTTAAAGGAACCCTGCGCTACCCATAAAGGAACCTAAGAGGAATCCTTAAAGGAACCCTGTACTGCCTGTAAAGGACCCCCTAAAGGAAACCTGTTACTATACTACCCTTAGAGGAACCCTTAAAAGGAATCCTTAAGGGAAACCTATACTACCCTTAAAAGAACCCTTCAGAGGGATCCTTAAAGGAACCCTATACTACCCTT
>CAJNJA010101552.1:0-16177 GCA_905231915.1 Symbiodinium necroappetens
CATAGAATGAGTTTAGAGCTAAACCCTAAAAGGACTAGGTTTGGGTGGTTTGGCCGCCTCAGACGGCGTGGGGCGGGAGAGTAAAAAGGAAGAGCCCTCGATATTCAGGCTCCAACAACAAATCGTTAAATCACGATACACTCGAAAATGCACTATCACTGAATACTTCCGCCTATGCGCCATTCTACGGCAAACCCTAAACCCTGAGCCCTAAACCCTGCCAATCTGACCGCCGGACCTGCAACGACCCTGAACCGGCCTCGTTGCATTCTGAAGCAGAGTTCGGGTTACCGAGATTATGTCTGAGGGTTTAGGAATTTAGGGGTTTCGGGTTTTAGCGGCTTCGGGTTTAGGGTAGTCTCGAACGCATCTTGAATCCCGATGTTCATTAGCTCCTCAACAAGAGCCCCTGTCACGGTTTAGGGCTGAAGGCTTATAGGTTGGATACTGCCCATACTGCCCACTCTCTGTAACAGATTGATACAGGAATATTCATAATATGATTATATATATATATATAGCCCTTATAATATGACCCCCAAATATAGACTGAAGCTGGGTGGGGGCAGTACCCAACTTACGGGGCTTGAGATTGAGGGTTTGAGGGTTTAGGGGCACCGGACAGGAGGAAGCCTCGTGAAAAGCCGGAACCAGCCTGGCCGGGGGCCTTGGAAGACTTGTTTCCACGGCAAGACTTCGGGATCATAGAGGGGGCCCTAAACCCTAAACCCAAAACTTGTCCCAGTTGTGAGTGCTGAAACCGTTTTAGGGTTTAAGGTTTAGGGGGGCTATTAGGGCTCATACGGTTGATGATATAAATCCTGCATTGCACATGATAAGGAATATGCCATAGCTCCCATAGTTTAGGGTCTTGAAGGTAATGCAGGATTTATATCATCAACAGTATTAAGGGCTATATACAATCATATTTATAAGAATGACCAAACTGTTACAGAGTGGGGGCTTGAAGAATGAGAACAGGGCCTCCGTCGGAGCGTTCTGGAATAAGTATAAGGTCACTACCCTAAGGGTCCAAAGGTCCGAATAATCATGTACTTGGGGTTACGGATAGTAGTTTTGTACGTTAGTATTCAGAAGAGTATATGATGATTATTGGATACTTGGGCCCTTAGCGCTATATTTCTAAAAGCATGTCAGCCTATGCATTGTGAACTCTGTAAAAAACACCCCTTGACCGTACGGGATGAACCTGCCCCCATTCTCAATCCGTTGTGCCGGGAGTGTCGGGGTGGTGTGGGGACCGGTGAATAGGTGGCCACAGCAACCATTAGCTGCTGTCGAGTCATGACATACTACAGGTTCGCCAACCCGAATACAGAAGCCGCGTGATCCGGTAGCTGTTAGTGTCTGCATTAGGTTTCTGTTCTCCTGGAAAAGCTTTGCCATGGTGAACTTGGCACATGTGATACCCCTACCCTAACCCCAACCCTAATCAACCGACCCCGCCCCTTCAATGGGTTCTTTACCCGGCAGATATAGCTCCCGAAATCCCAAAGCCTCAGCACTGCGAGCCGCAAAGCCTGCAAACCCGCATCCCGAGAGGAGGAGTCTGGATGCTGCGGACAGGAAGTCTCTTTGGCTCAGGATTTCATGCCCGAGCCTCTAGTTTAACCCTTATCAGCCATGGCATCGCAGGCGGGGGGACTCTCCTTGTGGAGGGGCGGGGGATGGTGGCGAAATATGGACAGCCTGCATGCACCAGCTCCTCGTTGGTTAACCGGGTTAGCCAGGTTGGTTTTTTGTGCGTTTAATTTCTTTGCGTGACTAATGGCCTACTATTCAATATGTAGTGAGAGAGCCTTGCGGTAGGGGAAACATAGGAGCCCCAAAAGACTTCTCGGGTTATCTATGCCCTCATAGTGCTGAACACCAAGTATACCACGCTACACATCCTTAATTGCTATTCCGCACAATGGACGTTGTGCAGCTGGACTACCAGGGTTTCCAGAAGGAACGACTCTCAGGGTCGTCACAGTTCAGTATTCCGGAGATTGGGTTTGACATGGTCCGGTGGTTCTCACTGAGCGGGCGTCCGACAACCTAAGCCCCATATCGCAGGCTCTTAACCTTTCGATTAAGCACGCTTCATTCATAGCACTTTAAGGCCTTTAACGAAGTTAGGAGCCCTAAACCAACACTGAAGCCGAAACCTGGATGCTAAAATGCCAATCTCTTCTGCAGGTCGTAGTGTCCAACCCACCACAGCAGCCCAACAGTACAGCGGGGACTGTGGTGGCCACAGCGGCCGGACAGCAGTATCGAGGGCTTTTTTTATCGGATGATCTGCCCTAAACCCTAAAGAGGGCTCTTTAAACGGATCATCTAGCGTTCTATGAGAGTTTCATAGCACGAAATCTTTACAGATGCTATAAGGACTTTTAGGTCGTTTAAGAGTCGACGGATAAGGGCTTATGAGTTTCAGGGATTAGTATGAAGACTTCCAGGACTAGGTTTCAGGGCTTGGCCATTGGTTTCACGATGGGGCTTCTTCTGGATTAAGGGTTTATAGGGTTTATGGATGTCTGGCGTGGCTCACGCCTGGTTGGATGGAGCTCCGGGTTCAAAAAAAAGCCCTAGGGAAGGCCCAAAACTTGTACGTAAGCTGATGGAAGGCTGCTCCGCTTGAGATTTCCTTCGTTTCAGGATTGCCAAAGAGCCTCGCATAGACAAGGGCTCCTGTTCGGGGAAACAAGGATCCTGGCTGAAGGCATCACAGTCCAATGCTTGCTGGATGCTGGCTGGTCTGATTTAGGCATCACAGAAAGAGCACACGCTCAACAGACAATTGGACGCCTTGCACCCTTGAGCCCAAAAACCCTTAAACTCCCAAGCCCTATAGTCCCAAGAACGCACTTAAACCCTTAAACCGCTAAGCCCTGTAAACCCAAATAATTAAACCCAAAAATGCTGTTAAACCCTTAAACCCCTAAGCCCTATATAACCCAAAAAAGCGGAATTCCCTACACCCCCTAAAACCCTAAACCCCTATAAACCCTTATAAACCCTTATAATTAAACCCTAAATCCTTATAAACCCCTGAACACCGCCCTAAGGTTGGCTGCGCTGCCCTGGGCCTGGCAGTCGCCGGCCCTGTCGGCGCCGTCCTCGGCGGCTCCGTAGGGGCCCTGCTCTCATCTTCCAGGCCCCAGGGCTTTAAGGGTTTAGGGCCTAAGGCCTTAGGGTTTTAGGGTTTAGAGGGGCTTATAAAGTTTAGGTTTTAGGGTTTATAAGGGTTTATAGGGTTTAGGGCTCTCATCTTCCAGGCCCCAGGAAGTGGCTTCTTAGGGGTTTATAGCGGTTTATGGGGGCTTTAAGGGTTTATAGGCTTTAAGGGTTTATAGGGTTTTAGGGGTTTGGGGTTTAGGGGCCAGGACGTGGCTCTTCAGGGGTTTACAGGGCCCAGGAAGTGGCTTTTTAAAGGGTTTATAGGGTTTTAAGGGTGTATAGGCGTTTCAGGGTTTATAGGGTTTATAGGTGATTATAGGGTTTAAAAGTTTAGGGTTTCGGGTTTTAGGGGCTGCTCGCATCTTCCAGGTTGAAGTGGCTTTAAGGCTTTTGAGGGCTTATAGGCTTTAAGGGTTTATAGGGTTTATAGGCTTTAAGGGTTTATAGGGTTTATAGGGTTTATAGGGTTTATAGGGTTTATAGGCTTTAAGGGTTTAGGGCTTATAGGGTTTATAGGGTTTATAGGCTTATAGGGTTTAGGGTTTAGGGGCTTTTGGGCCTTAGGGTTTATAGGGTTTAGGGTCGAGCGTTTGTAGGGGTTTAGGGTTTATTAATTGGCTTTGGAGTTTACCTGGACCCTAAAGAACCTACCTTTTCAGGGTCCTTGATTATGATTTCTTTATATAAGTCCTCTAGGGTTTAGGGTTTTAGGGTTTATAGGGTTGAGGCTTTAAGGTTTTGGGGGTTTTGGGCTTTAGGGGTTTAGGGGTTTTCCGATTGTTGTTTCACGGCGGGGCGCAAGTGCAGCCCTTTGCAGGCAGGCTTGACGTATCGAGTGCCTGGGAGAGAGCGAGGGTTTTAGGGGTTGAAAGGGTTTTAGGGTTTAGGGGTTGAGGGTTGTAGGGGTTTAGGGTTTTAGGGCAGTGGGGCTGTAGGGGTTTAGGGTTTCGGGGTTAGGGCTAGGGTTTGAAGTTTTTGGCTTTGATCCTGAACTCGTGGACCGTTTCCTCAACCCCAAGACATAAAAGTCCATAACAAGGGAACTTTAAAGACGTAGCCCTTCACATGAGTCTTAGACTTCTACCTCGTGCCCCCAACACCGAGTGGTGCATCCTCCGCCCCCACATACAGCCCAATACCCCGTCGTCAAGAAATGCTCCGTAACTTCTACCCACAAGCCACGGATAAGTTGGAGGATTTGACCTGCTGAAACGGAGAACTGCGGCTCTTTGGGAACGCTAAACCACGATAAAGCCTGAGAGCAAAGTTTCCCTGGCAGAACAGAATCTCGAAAAGTAGCCCAGGGCCCTCTTAAGCCCTGAACCCAACACCCCAAAGCCTGAAACCGGGCTTAGGGGTTATAAATAGGGTTCAGTGCCTGAAACCCTAAGTCCGTAACCCCGGGCAGACCATGCTTAAAAGAATTCGTCCGGGGCCCTCAGAACTGTACAAAACCGAAAACTTCAGAAGATCTCACAAACATTAAAAAAAAGCAACCGCAAACCCTACCTGGGACTCGAATTACCGACAGTTTTATGGATTCTACCTACTAACTAAGGGGTGATGGCTGCTAATCTGTAGGTCAAGAGAGTTACAGGTAAACCCGAAACCCTAAAACCCCCCAAAACCTCAAACCCTAAAACCATCCCTAAACCCTAAAACCCCTAAACCCTACTAACTTTCTTCATGGACTCCATTGACTGGAAGGTCTTCCTCGCGTTCAAGGAGGGCCGCCGCTCTCGGGGCAGTTCGTCCGCATTCGTTTTCTCTTGCCTACATCGACACACATAAAATGAACAGACTTATCCCTGCAAGGTAGTAGGCTATGACCCCTTCATTGTAGGGAATAACCTCCAGAACAACAGGGCTTTTGGATTTCCGGGTAAGGCTTAGGGCTGCAATCTGCATTTAGTTCATCGGGTCTTTGCGAGTGAAGGATCCCAAGATCTTCCCGGCCGCCCTAGCGCGTGAGATATGAAGTGCGTGGTGTTTCCATGGCTTCGAAGGGGACTTTCCTGCATGTTCCTAACATGTAGGTGCCTGAAGGCCCCTGACCCAAAATTGTAGGGGCCTTAGAGCACTTAGGGCGGGGCTTTGGGTTGTATTTTAGCATAAGTACCATTGGGAACTATCACGGGGTTCTATGAGTAACAATTCCGACCCCTGGATGACCGTAACAGGTGACGAATATCCGCATCCCCCGAGATGGCACCTGTGAGCATCGTGGGGCAACTTGGCAGCACCTCTCAGTCCGTCTCCCTGTAACCCTACCCATAGGCTCCTTAGTAGTTCCTTTTGGGGATTACCTTTTTGGATTCTAAACAGGAACCATAAAAAGGGACCACCGAGGAGCCCATGCGTAATTACTCGTCAATCCGCCTGAAAACCTGTAGCACACGGCAAGCTCTCTCTTGGCGCCTGAGGTACTGGGATACCATGCTGCAGACTTGCTAGATCACAGTGTTAATGCATTCTGCTGGAGCCGTCTAGGCCGGAATCTCTGAACCCGGCAGCCCTCTTGGGTTGTGCTTGGATAGGAAACGAGTCTCTTTGCACGAGCAGAGCCCCGTGATCAGAACGTCGCACAAGCATGGACTGTAGGCCCTATAAGCGTATAAGTCCTAAGCCTTAAACCCTAAAAAGCAGAAACTACAAAGAATAATCCTGATTGGTTGAATCGTCCGACGTACCGCTCTTTTCAGCTTAATTATGTTGAAAAGACTTATGCCAAAGGATCAAGGCAACCCAAACCAGAAATTACATCGGAGAGAGTAAACAAGCCCAGCATCCTCGACCATGCAGCACAGATGTCAAGGTGACCTACTTCGCTGTGGAGGTGACGCACAACTCGGGCAGTGTCTTTGGCAGCAAAGACCACAGGCATCCACATGCCGAAGCATCCCTAGTTCCGAACTGACTCGAACTAAGATACCTGGCGAGTCATGCGGCGCTACAGCGAGTTCTACAAGTTGAAGAGGTTCCTGCGGGTGCGATTCACTTTTTCACTTTCAGGGCACGGAGTCCAGGTCGGACGCAGCCTAGGCCGTAGCCGGCAGACGCACCCATGGCGGGTGCTGTGGCCTGCAATATTTCTGCCCTGCGCAGGCGATTTGGCGCGAGGGTGCGATATCCTTTTCCAAGGAAGCACCCGAGCTCAACATCAGCAAATTTGTGTGCTTGGGGGCCTGGGCCTTAACTGGGCTTTAGCATCCCCTTCCGTATTGATCTGTGTCGCACAACTGCTTGTCGAACCTTTCACTTACCTTCAGGGCCGCGTTCACTCGTGGTTCGGCCTGAGAACCCTACGCATTACGATGCTTCTGTGGAGGGGTGTTGCCGTTGTGCATGTGTTCTCTCACCCTAGCCCTAGCCCTAGGCAAGGGTGCCCCAAAGTCTTGAGTCCGCAACGCAGGAAGCACAAATAATGTGACTCACCCCTAAACCCTAAACCCTAAACCCTAAACCCCAACCCACCAGCCCAAGTCTATGCTGTCACAGTCTGTCCAACTCCAAGACTTGAGCCCCAAGAACTTAAGTAGCGTAGAAAGCCCCCGAAGCCCGAAGCCCCGAATTCCCCTGCCTTAAAGCCACAACTCGCTGCTCTACACCTTACAACCGAACAAACATGTCATTCTACAGCGGCATAGACCGTAAATGCCCTAGACCCCAAGCACTGAAACCCTTGGTGAAACCCCCGAGCCCTGCGGCAAACTCCAAACCATTCTCAACCGGAACTAGCATGTCACTACTTCTTTACAGCCTCCCCAAAGACTAAAACCCCAGAAACTCAAACATATATATTACACTTCTAAGCCCCGAAACCCCCGAAAGTTAACACATGAAGCCACAATTTCCGGGAACCCCAAAATTACCCGGAACCCGCCCCCCATCCCACTCGCCTATCACTGCTTCACAAGACTCACACTGGTAAGTGGGTGATCTTGGGGCGGGTTATGACTGAAGATTAATGCGCGCTCACACACCGTGCTTTCGTCATTCGTTTGGCACACCTGAAGTCCCAAAAAACAAACCATCACCGTAAACCGTGCCGTAAACCCTAAAATCATACAATACCAGAAAACATACAAAAGCAAGAAATTTACAAGTTGTTCTCTGGAACCCTCACCCCCCGTCCCACACCGGTCATCGACCAAAAACACAAACAATCCAACAATCCCGCAAAGAAACTCTTCACTTCCCTTGATTGAACTCGAAAACCCTAAACCCTGAATACCAAATCCTTGCAGAACTATATCCATGGACCCTGAACCCCCTAGCCCCTCAGCCGCCATTAACTCTAAAGGCACTGGTTTGGATGTAGCGCCCTGCAGCTGGAAGCGCGACGCCAGGGCCTGGAGGTCACTGGCAGGAGTCCTGTGGGGCGTAAAGGTACGGAGCTTGTAGTTTCGGGTATCTGTTAAAGGCTCTAGAGGAGATCTCGTTGGGTTCTGTAGGGTTTAGGGTTTAGGGTTTAGGATTAACTAGGTTCAGGTTTTCTGTAGGATTAATTAGGTTCAGGTTTGGGGTTTACTCGGCGGCTCGGTTCCTGGCACATGCATAGCCTAGGTTTGACAGGGTTTAGGAGTCCGCGCAGCTACGTTGCATAAACATGGACCTTAACTCGGTTCCTTTCATAGGTACTTCAAGGCAAATAAGCATATACCATATATGCATCCCGACTTTCCAATATCCCTTTCGTAAGGAATGCCAGAAGTCTTATTCGGGGTCCTGCCGTAATTAAGATATCTTCGTCTTAAGGACACTGCAAGGTCTGGGCACATTGATTTTCAGGAAACTCATGATGTACAAGTGCCAGGCCCCGGCGGATCCTCGGTATATAAGGGTTTACAGCATTAGTCTTTGTGGTTTAGGGTTTTGGGGTTTAGGGTTTTGCACAGCTAGATGTAGCCAATAGCGGGTGGGCAGGGGAGGTTGTTGTTCTCCCTCGCCACCCCCCTTCCCAAGGAAAAGCATTGTACCCTGCACAGCAGCGGTCGTGAGTTGTTATCTGGTTGCACCTATGGTGGTCAACTTCCCCTGAAGATAAACAAAGTTCCAACGAGTTTGTCCCACTGTACATCGAATGCTTCACCCTACATGCCCACAACGGTGACAAAATCCCTGTATATAATCCCCTACGTTTCTACATGCCTAGCTGCCTAAGCCCTCGAGACCCATCAAAATCCAAAGCCGTTTCTTCCAGCTTCTGTGGCCTCCATTGCTCCACCGCCCCAACAAGAAAGATGAGACAACGAGGCCTGGCTCGCCTACACAGCCCTTCGCTACACCAACACCGCGGTGCCCAGCTGGGTAGAAGAGCGCCTCCACGACTTTCTGGTGCTCCGGCTGCTCGTGGGTTGGCTTGACTGGGGACTTCAGACAAACATAGGGGCCTGAATAACTAGAATAGGACTAACATAGGGGCCTGAATAACTGGTACATACATACATACATACATACATACATACATACATACACAAATATATATATATATATACACACACATACACATATGGTTTGGGGGTATCCCAAAGGAATAATATTGGTTGCAGTAGTTTCTGGGTCGCCCTGGTGTCTCCGTGATGGACGTGCCAGGGCTAGGTGTTCAGCTCATTATGCCACTTACACTGGTTCGTTTGATGTGTCGATCTGATTTTCGAACGATTATTCTGCAAAACCCTGAACCCTAAACCCTAAACTTGCCCTAAAACCTATGTCACCGAGGAGAGGGGAGCCAGCCAGACTTCACCAACGGTAGCAGTATACGGAGGGCTGCCGACACAGCAGCTGCTTGGGTGCCCATGGTGTTGTGGCTGCTTCGGTGGGTTCATAGGCTGCGATATCAAGGTGCCACAACCAGCCAGATTACCCTACAAAACCGGACACGGATTTGCGGGGGTTCTTGTACGATATGTCTGAATTAACCCTAAACCCCAAACCCTTACGTTCGTCTAGCTCGTCCTAGCCAGGCGGGAGGCAAAAAAAACCCGAATTATTGGGTTAAGGGGGGGGGGGGCATGTCAGAGGGCATGGGGGGAGGGCCTGAGGAGGAAAAACAAACTCGCTCAACACCGAAACCCGCCAAAACTCCGCACCCGACACACCTTCTATAAACCCTCAATGAACCCTAAACCCTAAACCCTATATACCCAAAGGCCAACACATAAACCCGATGGTCTCAGACCTCCAGAAGCAGACTGTTAGAAGCCTGGAGGTTCTGCCCCAGACTAGTTTTCTAAACCGGTTTTCTAAAGCTACACCTATCTCTATATCTATCTATATATGTATATATACATACATACGTACGTACATACATACACACATACACACATACATACCTACACGTGCATGCATGTATGTATGTATGTATGTTTGTATGTATTTATGTATGTATGTATGTATGTATGTATGTATGTATGTATGTATGTATGTATGTGTGCATGTGTATGTGTAGGTATCCCAAAGAAGTTGGTTAACTGCGATTTGAAAGTTTTGGGTGCAAGACATGGTGAGGACTTTCATCCGGCCCCCCCTCTCTAGAGTTGCATCCTAAATCCCATACACAGAGAGCCCAATACCCTTTAATTAAGGGATATACCTTAAATTTTAGGGGCCTTAATATTCTGATTTAAGGTATATTCCTTAATTCAGGGGTCTTGGGCTCTCTGGGTAAGCCCCATACCCCAATGCAAGGCCGGACACCATGTCAGTCATGGTGCCTGAAGGGGTCGTGGCTGGCCAGCCTCTCACGGTGCCTTCGATCATGGTTGTGGGGGTCAGCGGGCTTAAAGGGCTCAGGGGTAGGCTTTCTGGAGGCTTGAATAATTACCAATACTTCTTCGGTATAACAGTATAAGCTTTCAACGGGTTTGGCTCTTTGGAGTACCATGCTGAATGATTTTTGGACCTGTTTCTCGCAGGAACCATTATGAGACAACAAGCTTATTACACTTTTCTCTCCCTGGTTGCTTTAAACCCCGGTAATATACCCCACAACCCTACTCTCTATGTAGCACGAATTAGGGACCCTGGAAACTCTCAGAGCGATGCATGAAGTAAAGGGCCAGCGCTATGTTACCGTGTAGCCGCTCGCAAGTCAGGGAGGGCGCAGCCTCTCAATGCAACCAGAGAGCCCAATACCTTGAGGAATAAACCCCAAATCCTCATCCCCCCAAAAACCACCTACACTTAGAATTATGTTCCTTGCTTGGGGAGTCTTGGGCTTTCTGGGCATCTTAGCCACTCTACATTGGATATAGGATTTCCTGGCAGGTGTCGAACCCGGACGGATTCAACTTTGTCGTTCATGTGCCACAGGGCGCAGGTCCTGGAACTGCACCTCGCCGGTCAAATGCGCAGCTCCAGATAGGTCAAGAGAACCTGTGGGGCCCATGCAAACAACTAACCTTCACATACCCCACTCGGGACGGCTGTTTGAGTGCCCAACCTTTGTTTGCAAACGAAAGAGTAGGTTCTGTACGATCCCCTTACCGATAGGCTCCATAGTAGTTCCTTTTTGCTGCTTATATTTAGGATCATATAAGGTAACACCAAAAAGGGTTGCTTGGGAGCCTATGGGTAATTAGGAGATAACACCCCGAATCGTAGCTAACCGGAGCTGGAGGTAATTAGGAAGCCTTCACTACTCTCTTAAAACAGTGGAAGCCACGAAGGAGACTCTGCTAGGAAATTCGCCACATAATAGCGACCTTTCCGGGGACTCTTTCCAACAAGGCTTATCGGCACCTTTAGGCGGAATCCTTGACCCAAAACCCTAAGACTCTGAAAGCCCTAAACCCTGAACCCTCAACCTCGAATGAGCAAAGGCTAGAAGTACAGGCCCCTGCCATGGACCCTTAGGCCTTTCTGGGGACCCTCACAGGGTATATAGCAGGAGTGTAAGGATCCCAGGGTTAAGGGCCCATACTAGGGGCCCATGGTTTGCACCGTAGACAGGAACCTCGCGAACCTTTCCGGCAAGGTTCTTCAGCTTCGGCGGCCGCAGACCCAGGCATCTCCATCGCAACCACAAGCAGCAGCCTGGAGTGTTCTTGGGAGTTCATTTTTTAAAATACAACTCCAAGGGGTTATTTATTTTTCCTTTTGTTGCTACTCCGACGGATTGTGAAATATCATTTTTTGGTATATAGTTCGGCGGGATATATATATATACATATATATATATATATTCATTCTTTTTGGTTCTAAGGGAGAGCAAGCGGCAGCAACACCGGCGGTCATCAGTGCGAAGATGACCCTCAACATTTGCGTGCCTTGCCGTTTAGTGTTGTAAGCTGCGACTTTTGTGCGCAGGCGGTTTGAGATTGGCAGGGCAAAAGATGAGAGTGGGGCAAGCAACTTCCTCAGCTTGAAGCAGTCTTTCGGCAGCTTTCAATCCCGTGATTAAGCTTTGCAGCTTTGACCCCAAACCCTAAACCCTAAACCCTGAAGAGGAAGTGAGAATAAGGGACCCCGAAAGGGTAGGTTTTATAGGGTCAGGACCCTGGAGCCTGGCCACTACAGCTCTCCAATGCCCATCCCCGGGCCCATCTTCTGACTTCTCGGGTTCGGACAATTTTCCCGAGACCCTGGATAATAGCACACGTTTTGGACAAGCTGTTCTATGTTCGGGATCCCTCGCTACCATTTCCCGAAATTAGGGAAACAAAGAAAGTACCCTAATTCAGGAATACATGAATACGGCCTAAAGCGTCAGGATGTTACTATTTATGATTTTATGGTGTATTGAGGGGTGCTGCGCTCCGCGTAAAGGTGCCTCGAGGCGTACAACCTGGCCAATTCCTGGCCGTCAAGGTCCGCAGCGGAATCTGGGGAGGGGGATCCTGAACACACCTCTGAAAGGCTGAACCCTAAACCCGAAACTCCAAACCCTGCGCCCTGAATCCGAAACTCTAAGCCCCGAAACCTAAACCCGAAACTCTACACCCTGAACCCGAAATTCGAAACAATGAACCCTAAACCCGAAACTCTAAACCCTGAGTTCGACTCTAGGCCCTACACACCGAACCCAGCTCCGAACCTAGACCCTACAGGAGCTACCGCTAGTTGGGGGTTCTTCTAAAAATTCGGTGTCCCTTTTTGAGGTTTAGGGTTTGGGGTATTTAGGGTTTAGGGTTTAGGGTTTAGGGTCCCTTTTTGGAGTTGAGGGTTTGGGATATTTAGGCTTTAGGGTTCCTTTGGCCTAAAAACTAGGATCCCTTCTTTAGGGTTTAGGGTTAGGGGTAATTAGGGTTTTGGGTTCCTTAGAGGAATCTATCAGGGTTACTACAAGGGCTTGTTGAAGGGTAGCACTACATTGAGTAGTTCTCGAAAGTATAGGGTCCGTTTTTTGGTCCACAGAATAGCATGGCCTTAGAAGAAGGATCCTAAAAAGGGCCCCTAAACCCTAAATCCTAAACCCAACTTTAGAGAGCCACGCCTTTGCTGGTAGAGGAGGGCTCAGTCCTTGGCTTCGTCGCTCGGGTCTTGGTTCTGTACCTGCCAAGACATACAACAGAGTTGCCCAGAGAGCCCAATACCCCTTTTTTGAAGGAATAGACCTTAAATTATAGGGGCCTTTATGTTATGATTCAAGGTATATTCCTGAATTGAGGGGTATTGGGCTCTCTGGGTGAGGACCCCGACGCCTGTTCCCTAAGCCAACCCCAAAGCCTAACTCCTACAAACCCTGCACCCGAAGCCCCGAAACCTGACACACCCAAAACCCGAAATGAAGCCCTACACCCCCCAAAACCCTGCAAACCTCGAAGCCCTAAACCTGACACACCCCAAAAAACCCCAAACCCAAAAAACCACGACACACCCCCAAGCCCTCAAAGACCCCCAAACCCTTAAAGGAACCCATAGCGTAACCCGTAAAGGAATCCTTAACAGTACTCTCCGTAAACCAGAGCATGCTAAACCCAAACCTTAAACCCTAAACCCCAAACCCTAAACCCGAAGCCCTGAACTACTAAACCCGAAGCCCTAAACCCCAAACCCTAAACCCGAGGCCCTAAACCCTGAACCCTAAACCCGAAGCCCTAAACCCTGAACCTTAAACCCCAAACCCTAAACCCTAAACCCGAAGCCCTAAACCCTAAACCCTACACCCGAACCCCATAAACCCTAAACCCGAAACCCTAAACCCTACACCCCAACCCCTCAACCCTAAACCCGACCCGAGCTTGATAGGTTCCCGACGGCCGGGAGCTGACTGTGGAGGTCCCAGAAGGGGCCGGCGAAGAGCTGCTTCTGGAGTTCGATCCCCAGGCGTCTGGGGTTCAAAATCTGGGGGTTTAGGGTTTTAGGGATTTAGGTGTTTGGGGGTTTAGGGTTCAGGGTTTGTGGGTTTGGGGGTTTGGGGGTTTAGCGTTTGGGGTTTGGGGGTTTAGGGTTCAGGGGTTTGGGGTTTAGGGGTTTGGGGTTTGGGGGTTTGGGGTTTGGGGGTTTAGGGTTCAGGGTGGGGGTTTCGGGGTTTAGGGGTTTGGGGGTTTAGGGGTTTAGGGGTTTCGGGTTCAGGGTTTGGGGTTTAGGGTTCAGGGGTTTTCCCAGCTGATCAGCAGAGTCTGGTCTCAAAAAAGGGGTTTGGGGGTTAAGGGTTTAGGGCTCAGACGTGAGGGCTGAAGTTTCGGCCTGAGGCGGGGGATGAGGGCATATGCACTGCAGCCCCTCCAAAAAAAAGGGTTTGGGGGTGCAGGGTTTAGGGGTTTAGGGTTTGCAGTTCGGTCGCCATGCCTTATGATGCCCTTAAGTTAAGGAAGACATCGTACAGATTCTGCGACATCCCCAGGCCAGACCGCCCCTTCAGTAACCCTAAGGGTCCATGTAGCCAAATAGATATACATAGGCCCCCAAGTACCCAAATAGGGACTACATTAAGGCCAAAGTATATCTATTTGGATACATGGACCCTTAGGGTAAGGGATGTACCATGCCTGCATGGCCTATTATAAGGTGATTCTGGAGCTCGATCCTTAGGCCTCAGGCCAGAATATGCCACTCAATTACGCAACATACCTTAAGAAATGTATGGCTTTCATGGCATGTTTTTTTACACCACAAGATGCAACCCTAAATCCTAGAATCTAAAACTCTAAGCCCTGTAAACCCTAAGCCGTCATAGGGTTTGGGATGATGATGACACTATGGTTTTACAGGGCGCTTTCCGGGGGCAACCCCCATTAACAAAGCCAGCCCTAATGTCCTTAGGACAGAGGGCTTAGGAACTAAGGGCTGCAAAATTGTCATCCATAAGGTCCTACGACGTTGTGTTGAGTTCTGTTCGGCTTTAGGGCACATAGAACTTTCATGGTTTTAAGTATTACGGCTACTCTCTGACATGATATCGGCTACTATAAAGTATTCTGCACAGGTTTTGTATTTTTGGGCCTCGAAGCTTTGGCGAGCCTCTTAGGGCGTTTATTGTTTAGGGAGTCCCCATGACCCTCTCTGAAGAATCCCAGGTATGGGTCATAGGAAGGTGTAGAAGCCTCCGTGGATTCTGAAGCCGAAGGGTCCGAAGTACCTATAATACAGGAATTAATGTAGAGTTTCTATTTGATCTACTCGTAGGAGTTCCTCTTATGATTTTGGGAGAGTACCCCCTCAGAGGTACTTAGGACGTTTTGGGGAAGAAGGTCTTGAGGTCGATGATGCTGTAACCCTAAGGGTCCATGTAGCCAAATAGATATACATAGGCCCCAAAGTACCCAAATAGGGACTACATTAAGGCCAAAGTATATCTATTTGGATACATGGACCCTTAAGGTAAACTATATTGAGGAGCCTTGAGGTGTAGAGTTTAGGGGTCGCCCTCGCGCAAGGAAGGTCAGTCCCCAAGCTCTCAGAGGTTTAGGGTTTAGGGTTTAGGGGTTTAGGGTTTTGGGGTTTAGGGGTTTAGGGTTTAGGGTGACGGCAACCAGCCACTCTAGCGGCTTGGGGTTCCTTAGGGCGAAATGAGCCCTACAAGGGTTTAAGGTTCATTTACCTTCTACGGATTCATGGCATAAAGGGGGGGGTGCCCTGCTGTTAAGGGCCGTTTAGTCCTGAAGGCTTCGGGTATCGACCCCCCAAACGTAAACCTGTCGCAGGCTGGAGAACTCACTGCCTTGCCACCCGCTTCGTCGAAGGATCCCGGCCACAGACTCTTGTCAATCCTGGAGTTCAGGCAGGTTCAGGGAGCTTGGAATTTACGGTTTTTTCTCGGAGTTCAGGGCTTGAGTGGTTTAGGTCTGAGGGAGGTAGATGCCCTCCAGGATATTACATATATATATACACATCATATACACACAAACACAAATCTTTACATATATAAATGTGTATATATTTGATATATGTGTGTGTATGCTTTTTACTGTCAAGATATCCTGTCGCACTGAGAACTCTCAACCCCTTTGGCTCAAAAGCCAGCACACACGACCATGAACCCAGGAGTTCCAAGAGAGTCTGCAGTACAGGGTTGAGGGTAGGGTTTAGGGTTTAGAGTTTAGGGGTCAGGGTTTAGAGTTGAGGGTTCAGGGTTTAGAGTTTAGAGTTCAAGGTTTAGGGTAGGGCATACAGGGTTTAGGGCTCAGGTTAGTCGCTAGGTGTGGTATTTCTTTCGCCTGGCCCACTAGAAAACCCACCTGTTGTAGTCTATGAGCCCTGAAGAAGAGAGGCTATGTAGGCTGCAGCCCGAAGAGGTGAGTTTTGCAGCTGCGGCACAGAAGTAGAAAGCATCTTGGCACTTGGACACGACAAGAAGACGATGATTACCAGTCGTGGTACTACCCCGTTTTGCGGTTACCCGCTTGAAACGCGTATTTTCTGATCCAGCGTCTTGATAGTGTGTACGGTTCACCTGACAGTTATGATTCCTGATTCCTCCACTGACAAGAGACAGGCTCTGCCTCTAGTGCTTGAACCAGGACTTGTGGAGCTTTCTGTGGGCAAGAGAGTGAGTGAGAGTGAGTCAGAGAGAGAGAGAGAGATACATACATACATACATACA
>CAJNJA010101563.1:0-18718 GCA_905231915.1 Symbiodinium necroappetens
CCGGGTTGGGCTGTCGCTTTGCACTGTGGCTGGGCCTTATCTCGAGAATGCCTGACTGCTGTCCCTTCGCTACAGTGTATTTAATATATATATATATATTTATATATATATATATATCATATATATATATCATATCATATCATATCATATCATATCATATCATATCATATCATATATATATATATATCAATCATGCATAGATCTGCAATAGATGTTGGTTGCTGCTCCTGTCCCTCCTTTCCCTCTGGACGTGGTGAAAGGATGTGAAGCATCCCTGAATCAGGACCATGAGGGTGTGCTGAGAGCGAAAAGCTGCGCCGGGGTAAATCGAAGAAGCAAGGCGTATTGATGCAAAGCCAGACCGCAACCGCTGCGGGAACCGTTGCACGCAGTGGAACCGAGCCGAATCCAAACCAAGTTGCACGAACCGACCCGCGGACTACGGAGAACGCTGACTTCAGCGGCCTCACTGCTCATTGGCTGTGCATGTATGCTATAGGATGTAGTGGACTACAAAATCCGTCGGATGCCCACCAAAAGCGTTTGGGAAAATATTTACATATCCGTTTAAAGTCCTTTTATAAATAATCCATCGTAAGCCCAAGCACTCCAGTTAAGTTGCGAAGGCCCCCTTCTGGCCTTATTACAGCCAGCCGGACCTCGTTTCCCAACAGGAATCCTGCAGGAACCTACATGTTTTTGTCTCAGAACTCCCTTGTAGTAACCCCTTGTGGTAGTACCCTCACACGAACCCTTATAGGACGCGTTTTCGAGTCGACCCGTGGTACAAACCCTGAAGCTTTGCTCGAGCTTGTTTTCTAAGGGTCTTGAGGCCAGCTCATTGCGCTCCGTGCTGCAGAAGCAGCTCTCTCACCGACCCTGTCGCCAAGGTGAGGGGCGTGACCATCCCCCAGGACTTGTCATGGGGACTCACCACGGCCTTGTAGGGTTTAGGGTTTGGGTTTAAGGGGTACCCTATACTGGGGTCCTTATAATAAGGGTCCTATTGCTTAGGGTACTATATTAGGGTCCCCTATACCTCGGCCTTGTGGTCTAAGAGCAGCTCGGCCACTTGCGAATGACCTCCTTGCGCAGCCCAGTGGAGAGGCGTCCAGTTGCTCTCATCTCGGGGATTGACCCAAGCCCTGTGATTGAGGAGTAGCGCCGCCGCTTCCGAGCGACCGTGCACGGCAGCAAGGTGCAAGGGCGTTCGGCCTTCCTCATTCTGGGCATTCACCTCTGCCTTATGCTGAAGGAGAAGCCTCACCAGCTCCGAATGATCCTGCACAACAGCCAATTCGAGTGGGGTGGCACCATTCACGTTCTGGAGACTCGGCTCCGCCCCGTGATCCAGGAGCAGGGTCGCCATCCCGGGGTCGCCTTTCCTGGGTTGCTGCTAGGAAACTTAAGTTAAGTTTACTACAATAGGGAATCACTGCTGTTTTACTATATATCCCCCTTATGGTAACTTAAATTAAGTTCCTTAACAGCAACCCAGTTTCCTGGCAACCTGATGGAGGGGCGTGTTGCCGTTCGCGTCTTTTCGATTCAGGTCGGCCCTGTGCTCCAATAGCAACCGCGCCACCTCCGAGCGACCAAAGTCGGCAGCAAGGTCCAGGGGCGTCCGACCTCCGTCGTCGTTCGGATCCACCTCTGCCTTGTGCTCAAGGAGCAGCCTTGCAATAGGAAGGTCATCTTTAACCGCAGCCGTGTGGAGGGGCGTGCAGCCGTCGTCTCTGCGTGGATTAAGCTCTGCTCGATGCTCCAGGAGCAGCGCCGCCACCTCCACGTTCCGGCTCTCGGCAGCTTTGTCCAGTACGGTGGAGCCTTGTCGGTCTGCCATGTTGGGATCAGCCTTCGAATCGAGCAGAGCCCGAACCTGAGTCACCGAGACCTCCCTGTGGCGCCGAGTGATCGGGCTTCTCTCCTGGGCTCTTGCTAAGGAACTTCATTTTAAGTTAGCATACTAGGGATCTATAGTAGATAATAGAGTTTCATTTTTAGCTTAAATTAAGCGCCTTAACAGGAACCCAGTCTCCGAGACCATGCGGGTGAGGTCTGTGCCCACCTTGAGGGCAGCAGCCTCGAGGCCTTTCATCCCTTGCACGCGCGACAGCAACTCCGCCAACTTGCGCTTCGCCTCGGAGTACTCCTTCCCCGATTCTCTGTCCGCCTCAGGGCACCAACTAACACCAGCAGACATGCCTGCTTTACTGGCAATTGCCATGCTGTGCGATATCTCGGAATCAGGTTTGGCTAACTACCGCGGTTGATGATATAAATCCTGCATTACCTATAATGAGGAATATACCATAATTCCCATAGTTTAGGGTCCGTAAGGTAATGCAGGATTTGTATCATCAACATTAGTACACATCTTGAACAAGACTTATCATGCAACTGCTGACTGAGGACTTCTCGCAGTATTCTCAGTCGACACCGAGCCCCAAGCGCACCTCGCTCTGACTCGTGTCTGTCACTGCTTCCAATAGCTCTCGGCCCTTCTCGTCTTTCGGCCGCTTCTCCTGCACACCAGCTGTCTCGGAGCTGCAAACTACAGGAACATGAACAACGCCCCTTCGAGGCCTCTACGAGCTGTCTCACCTGCTTCGCCAAGGCAGTGTCCAAGGCGCAGCTTGCAGAACTACAGTCGAGGCATCGCCAGTCTAGCCGGGATCTCCGCACGAAGTCTTGCAAGCGCCAGCACTGCTTCTCTTTGGATCTCGCCCACGCGCCCAAGCGAGACGCGAGCTGCCGTTGGAGTGCGGGACTGGTTCGGGAGCAGGTGCCCTGCAAGTCGATGACTAGAACCTGAGGCGACCAGTACCCAAGTCCATACGCAGCCACCCCCAGTGTCGGAATCTCATGTTCGTAGAGGACTGCCTTTTGAAGCGGCCGCTGGCCCTCCATGCCCTTATTTACCAGCGCGACGACGGTGCCTTGTCCCCTTTCCATCATGCCGAGCACGAAGCTCATGCTCACAATGTCCCACATGTTCAGCAGCAGCTGGAGCGTCTCGTCTTGTAGCAGTCCTGCAGGTCCTCACTGCTGTCAATGACCTGTCGGTCTTTACAAAGGGTTTAGGGTTTAGGGTTAAGATGGAAACATCTCAAACATTCCTGTGCACCACACATCGCATCCCGCCTGCCCCAGCCAGCTGTCCGGATGCACGGTTGAATGGTCCGTGGCCATCGCAAATTCGTGCAATGCCTCCATGGTGGCACGTTTCGTTGGGTCGGCGTCCCAGAAACCTGCCCAAAGCAGGGCAGAGTTGTGAGTTCGAGCAAGCGGAGTCAGCCAGGCTCGCAGGAAGTACAGCGACTGGACCATGGCCGCCGTGTTTCGGTCCAGCTTCAAGGAAGCTACGCTGTCCTTCGGGTATTGCATGGCCTTCACTAAGGCGCTGCCGTGAACAAAGATGTCGTCCGCGCTGTCCTTGCAGGTTTTCTTTGAGAGCGGTGGCGTGTAGTGCTGGAAGATGTAGTCCATGTAGTTCTCTTGGGGCTTTCGCTCTTCGCAGGTGGTGGTCAAGTTGGCAATCATTTTCCCGAGTTGCTGGAAGCAGCCAGTTGCGCCCCCCTCCGCCCAGGTCTGGCGGACTCGTCCGATCAACTCCTTCAAGGACTCTGCATTCTGCCCGCCCTCTGCTTTGAGGGGTGTCTCCAGCGGCTCAGGGGCGTCTCTCTGCCTCGCGCATTTTAAAGGCACAGAAGCTGCTCCGGGGAGAGCTCCAGGAGGGCTCAGCTCTTCCAGCAGAGTCTGCTGGAGCTCCTCGGCGGAAGTGGTGCTCCAAGCCGGCGCGCCCCCTGCGCCGCCTGCGTCCTGCTCCACACGGATCCCGAACGCCGATGGAAGAAGGGCGAGGAGAACCCAACAAAGGGGAGTCGCGGCCATTGCATCTGCATGGAAGAATTTGACAAACAGCGCTCTTCAAAACCGGCAGCCGAAGCAGACAATTGCTAGATGCTGTCGAAACCGAAACCGAAATGCATAGATCTGAACCGAATGGGCCCATCCCTGCCTGGTCTGGCTGAATAGAGCGACAATGGCTTACAGAGCCCACATCTCCTCCCAACTGCGTCAACTCTCTGCAGGTTCAGACGCGATGAAGCTTCGAGCACACCCAGCGGAGCGATCGATCACAGACAATGAAATGACCGGGTTTGTGATGTAGAGCTACTCTTGATGATATAAGTCCTGCATTACCTGAAGGACCCTAAACTATGGGGACTATGGTATATTCCTTATTATGGGTAATGTAGGATTTATGTCATCAACCGTATGCCTAGTCTAGTCCGATTCCTGCGACAAGGAGGCCGGAGACTGCAAGCCGCTAGCTGATGCGGAAGTGCAGAAAGCTTGAACAGCCGGCTGCGCATGCTTTTTTGCCTGGCAGCTTTGTGTTCCCAGACGGCGTGACAGGATCTTCATCCGGGACTCGTCTCTCTCCTCAGTTTTGCTCCCAAATGACGACGTCTTGCGAGTGCCAAGCTCTCTGAGGGTCACACGCCACCAGCAAGTTCACAACGTAGGAGAGTGCAACCTTAAAGACTGCATCCGGGCAGGCAGGACTCCGGACATCACAGGACATCCAAAGCCGGGGGAGGGTGCGCGGACTCCAGCTAGGCTCAGAGGCTGGCGGCAGCAACGATGATAATTGTGCCAGGCAGGAAGCCAAGGTGTATATGTAGGCCTGGACGTCACCCACTGATGCTCAAATGATGACTGCAGCTCTCAGCTGGGAGGAAGGCACTCGACGCCGACGTCCCGCAGGCCACGGCACGTGGGTGCCAGGTTTTGCTTGTAAACGATCAACCTCCGAAAGATGTGCCAAAGAGACCACAAGGATCTGTTGAAGAACTTGAGACCACCCTAAACCCTAAACCCTATTCAGGCGCACTGAGGCTGCTTTCCTGAAGAAGTCTCAGGAAGGGACTCGATAAACTGGCCGATGCCATACCTGGCACACAGCAGGCTCTCAGGCTCCATGATTAAGGAATATGACTTAAACTATACAGGCAGGGGCCTGGATGTTATGATTTTAGGGTATGTTCCTTAATCAAGGGTATTGGGTTCTTTACTACTGCAAGGGTTACTACAAGGGTCTACTGTGTTTGGGGCACTATTTTGGGGGGTTTCCGAAAATAGGGGACCCTAATATAGCATCCTAAATGGTAGGAACCTTATCATAAATGAGCCCAAAATAAGGTACCCCTTATTTTCGGAAAGATTACCATAAAGGCGACTTCAAAGCGGCCTGTCGCCGCCCAGAACTGCGGCAAGGAAGGCAATGAGGAAGACGTCATAAGCAGCCCAGGCTCGCAAGGTATAGCCTCGGGTTTTCTTCGGGTTTTGGGGGGTTTTCTGTTCCAGAACCTCCCACTCTCCGAAGTCTGCAAGGTGAGTGGGGAAGCATGGAGCCCCGGCATAAACGAAGAAACTGCTGCCGACGCTTTGGGCGCAGCTGATGTAGGCCTTTCAAGGCGAAGCCATGGGCGGATGCAAAGTCTCAAACCCAGAGACTCCAATATCCCTTAATTAAGGAATATACCTTAAATCTTATTCGGGCTCCTATTATAATTTTAGGTACAGTCCTTAGTTAAGGGATATTGGAGTCTCTGGGAAGCACGACGATCTCTTCAGCTTCCCGCAGAAAAATGTCATTGCCAGCAGCTGAAGCATAGGGATGGCTAGCACGAAAACTGCAAAAGTCACCTGGCGAGGCTGCAGCGCCTTGCAAACGACAGCTTACAGCTGGCGAAAGCTTGCGTGGCAGATGTGGGCAGTCGCCGTGCCTGCAGGTACATCGAGCCCTGCGCTCCCAAACAGGACAGGATCCCGAGAATGCCTCAGTCTGCCGAATTTTGGAGCAAAGTCTGTCGTGACTCTGAAACTTGCCAGGGGCGCTGTATCTCTTGGAGGTTTCTTGCTGCGTCACCTTTCGGCAAAGAGTGCCGGGGG
The DNA here is from genome assembly GCA_905231915.1 of Symbiodinium necroappetens. Classification (NCBI taxonomy): domain Eukaryota; class Dinophyceae; order Suessiales; family Symbiodiniaceae; genus Symbiodinium; species Symbiodinium necroappetens. The sequence goes on from CAJNJA010101563.1 coordinate 5,962, forward strand.
GCAAGGGCAACTAGCGGTGCCGCCCACACCCAACCACGCGCACTTCCGCCGGAGTGTGCCTCCAAAAATGTTCCGACGAGGCCACTGAAGGTGACTTCAACCTTAGCTCAGGATGCTGTCGAGACTCAACTATACAGCACCATTTAGGATGTACCCCCTGAAGTCTTTAGGTAGTGCCCTTATAGGTCCCCGTATACTTAGAAACTCTAAACCCAAACCCCGAATTAGAAGCAAACCCTAAACCCGTGAAGTAGCACCAAACCTAAAACCAATTCTAGTAACCCTATAAACCTAAACCCTAAGCCCTGTAAACCTACACCCTAAACCCTATAACATCCCATAAACCTAAACCCTGAACCCTATAAACCTAAACCCTAAACCCTATAAACCTAAACCCTAAGCCCTATGAAATCCTATAAACCCAAAACCCTTCTAGTAACAGAACCCCATACACCTAAACCCTACATCCAAAACCCTAAACCCCATAAACCTAAGAGGCACCTAAGAGGCTTCCATCCCAGGGTCCGCACAATTTCCACCTGCCAGGAGAGAACCTGAGGAAAACTGTCGGTCTGAGATACGGGGTCGTTCTCTAGGTTAGGGTTTAGGGTTTAGGGTGTTTAGGGTTCAGGGTTTTTAAGGCTTTTAGGGTTTAGGGTTTTTAGGGTTTTAGGGTTTAGGGTTTAGGGTGTTTAGGGTTCAGGGTTTTTAGGGCTTTTCGGGTTTAGGGTTTTTAGGGTTTGTAAGGTTTTTAGGGTTTAGGATTTAAGGTTTTTAGGGTTTTTAGGGTTTTTAGGGTTTTTAGGATTTTTAGGGTTTAGGGTTTAGGGCTTTTAGGGCTTAGGGCTTTTAGGGTTTTAGGGTTTTAGGGTTTAGGGTTTAGGGTCCCCTTTAGGATCCTTTTTCATAAGGGTGCCGCCTTTTGCTTGAAAGTTCTTGAAAAGGGACCCTCATTTAGAGAACTACCCATATGTTGAAGACTGACATTTGGGCTTAGGGCTGAAGGTTGGGTTTAGACTGATGTTCAGGTTTAGGTTGCCGTGGTTAGGCTTTAGGGTTAAGACGGATGTCAAAGGGTTTAGGGTATGGGGTTGAAATCTGAGATTGAAGGGTTTAGGGTTCAGGGTTAAGAATGATACTAACAGGCAGGGTTAAGACTGATATTAAAGGTTTTAAAGTCAGGACAGATATTAAAGGGGTTAGGGTTAAGACTGATGTGAAAGCGGTTAGGGTGTTTTTAGACTAATATTACAGGGTTTAGGGTTTAGGGTTAAGAATGGTATTAAAGGGGTTAGGGTGAAGACTGACATCAAAGGGGTTTAGAGTTTGGGGTTAAGACGGATATCCGAGGCTTTAGGGTTTGGGGTTAAGACTGATATCCAAGGGTTTAGGGTTTAGGGTTAAGAATGATATTAAAGGGTTCAGGGCTTGGGGTTATGACTGATGTTAAGGGGTTTAGGGTTTAGGGTTAAGATTGATATTGCAGTTATTCAAGGGTTTAGGGTTAAGACTGTTACATGGCTTAGGGTTCAGAATGATATTAAAGTTATTACAGGGTTTACAGTTAAGACTGAGATTACAGGGTGTAGAATTCAACTCCAGTTGTTATTTTCAGAACATGCTTGCGAGGCAAGGCACGCCTACAGGTGGTCAGCGGACCCCAAAAAGAGCCCTACACCCTACACCCTAAACCCGAAGCCCTAAAACCCTAAACCCTGCAGCAAGCCCTAAAACCCTACAGTGAGCCCTAAACCCCAAGGGCATCGGCTTGTGGAAGAGTGGGGTCGGAGTCTGAGGCTTCGCATTTCGGGTTTCGGGCTTTCTGTGGGGTTCTGGAGTTTTGGGGTTCACCCGCAACCCGAAACCCTTTAAAGTTTAGGGCTTTGGGCTTAGGGTTTTTGGGGTTTACACGAAACCCGAAACCCCTTAAACTTCAGGGGGCTTTGGGCTTAGGGTCAGAAGCTCGGTGCGAAACCATGAGCAGAAAGCACACCACATGGCCCGCACCTGCGCATGCAGACTGCGGTGTTACTGGGGCGTTGAGGGTGCCTCTTGGGGATCTGCTTAGGGAGGATCTTGAGTTCCCGGAGACTCCAATATCCCCTAATTGAGGAATCTACCTTAAATTCTAATAGGAGTTTAAGGTATATTCTAAGGGATATTGGAGTCTCTGAGTTCACTGTTTAGGATCGATAAACCCCGCTTTCCGAAACTTCAATAAGAGTGGCACCAAGGGCAAAGGCGAAGGCAGAAGCTAGGGTTTAGAGTTCGGGGGTGAAGGAGGGGGAACGTCTGTCGTGCAGATTCACCTCTCGTTATAAGGAGGCCAGATCCAAGTCTCACTCCTTGCCCAGCCCACCATGCACATATACGACCCTCGATACAGTCTAGCGTAGTATAGCACATTATGGTATAGTATAGCATAGTATGTATATATATATATGTATATTATATAGTATAATATAGACCCGGAGAGCAAGCAAAACTACTCGTGATCGATGCTAGCATGCCCGATCTAGCGGAGTCGAACAACGGGCAAGTGTTGCTCGAGAGGTCTGGCGCGCGGCATGATCAGCAAAGCGGAGGCGTGCCTATTATCCGCAAGCGCCGAGCCGGCTGGCCTGCCATGGGGCTCGACTATACTATAGACTATGCACTAGATACTATATACTGTATATAACATACTACATACTATATACTATATACTATATACTATATACTGTATGCCATATACCATATACCATATACTATATACTATATACTATATACTATATACTATATACTATATACTATATACTACATACGATATACGATATACTATATACTATATACTATGCCTATGCTATACTATGGTTCCTGCACTCGGCCAGCAAAGCAGCACATGCCAGGGCAGCCGGACTGAACCAGTGCTTCCTCTGGGCCTTCGAGGATGCGAGCACGGTCAGGCCATCAGACGGCTTAGGGCTCAGGGCTTAGGGCTTAGGGTTCAGCGCTTAGGGTTTAGGGTTTAGGGTTCAGGGTTTCGGGCTTAGGGTTCAGCGCTTAGGGTTTAGGGTTTAGGGTTCAGGGCTTCGGGCTTAGGGTTCGGGGTTTAGGGCATGTTCTTCCTACAGAAAGCGCCAGGGGCAGTTTCCCTGCCTCGGGTAGTCTTCTCATTGGCCCGGTGTATCCAGAGCATGGCATGGCCCAGAAGTAGGGACCTAACGCAGACTTCGACCACTTCGATCCGTCAACAAGCAGCTACTTTACTATCTTATTGCATATTGCGGCACCTGATAGTACACTACAGGTGCCATTTTATGGTACCTTTAGAGCAGGGTTCTCCTACCGCAAGCTCTTTGAAAGGGCCCCCCTGCAGGATGGTGGCCGCAAGGAAGGTGTTGAGCTCATCTTCCGGGCCTCGCGAAATTGCGGAGCTGGGCCTTTCCTTCCCTTGCTGGCATCGATGCCATGCCTTTGTGCTTGTTTTGTGCATATGATGGATAGATAGGTAGATCGGTAGATCGGTAGATAGGTAGATAGATAGACATGATAGGATGTGATGGGATGGATGGGGCGGGATGGGATAGGACAAGATAAGATAGGACAAGATAAGATTAGATAAGACTAGATCAAACAAGATTAGGGTAGATTGGAATGGACTAGAATATGTTGGCCTAGCCGCGCCTACCCTGGCCTAGACTACATTAGGTAAGATAGCTAGCTAGCTACTGGTAGCAAGATAAATAGATACTATCGTGCCGGCTCACCATCTTCTTCTTCCCCTAAACCGTAAACCCTACACCCTAAACCCTAAGCCCTAAACCCTGAACCCTGAACCCCAAGCCCTAAACCCCATACCCTAAACCCTAAACCCTAGGCTGCTGTCCGTCTCAGGCACCCGCTGCACTTCAAGCCGAACTTGGCCAACCCACCTCCCACAAGATCCTCCGGGAGCGATCAAAGGGCAAATTTCACGCCGCTACCAAGAATAACCTTGGGGTTTAGGGGTTTAGGGTTTAGGGGTTTGGGGGTTTAGGGTTTAGGGGTTTAGGGCTTTAGGGGTTTCGGATTTAGGGTTTAGGGTTTAGCCGCTGAGGCTGAAAAGATCCAAAGGAATCACAGATTGACTCGAGTTCGAGATTTCACGCAGCTACTGTTAGCTGAAGGCCTCACCCGTCCAGGCAATGTGGAAGAAGACGACCTCTGCAGTTTGCAGGACTTGAGGAAGCCGATTCTTTGAACTTCCAAGTGAGCTCAGCCGTGCTTGGAGCAACGAAGTACGTATCACCCCTTCCCAACTCGCTGCGGTCGATGTGTATTGCATGAGGCCCGAGCAAAGAGGAACAAGATGATGTTGTCCATAAGCGACCACTTCCCTATCTGGTCCTTGGTACCGAGCCACATCCTGTTGGTGACAGCAGCCTTCCGTAGTGATCAGGTAGACCCCTGATAAATACTCCCTTACTTTAGGGGTGCCTGCACAATTTCTGGCACTGCTAGAATCCCTTTTTCGACAGGGCTTTATGAATCAGGGGTCTGCAATGAAGAATATAAGGCAGGGAGCCAAGAAGACCAGCATAGGACCGAGCGCTTTCGGCTCAATGGGTCTCACCCAGACATACCTGGCTGATCTGTCTTCAGCTCTCGTCTCAGGCTCGAGAGCTTCGGGCTCAGGTTGTTTTTTTGGTGATTTAAGGTTTAGGGTTTAGGGCTAGGAGGTTTGTTGATTAGGGTGTAGGGTTTAGGGGTTTGGCAGCCTTGGGGAGTAGGATTTAGGACTGTAGCAGCCGACTGGAAACTCGCCAAGGAAAGGTGGATAGCGATGGGGCACAGCATCATCAAGAGCTTGATGTACGGCCAGACCACACTGAAGATCAACATCGCGCAGAACACGAAGTACGACCTCGGGTCGAACTCTATCGGCCCAAACCCTGAGGCCTAAATACCGTCAGGACTGTGGCGTTACCTCAAGCCTAAAACACTAAACCCTAAACCCAAAACCCCTGAACCCCTAAACCCTAAGCCCTACAACCCCGAACTTCAAAGCTTCATCCAAGTCACCCCACACTCCAAGTCTGCACCTGAAGAGGGTTTTACTGGGGCTTGGTTTTGCTTTCAACCACCCTTTTTGTCCGTCTCGCTGGGAGTTTAAGTACGCAAGGTCTGTTTTGTTTTGACCCCTTTTCCTTCAGCTACTAGTATCCACGTCCGGAATAGGGTTTAGGCTTGAGGGTGTGGGATGCCTTTCCTTGTGTTGAAAGCTTGTGCCTCTCTGGAACTCCTGTCGAAGCTTCAGTCCACAAGGGAAGCGCAAGGGGCCCTAAGGCCAAGCTGGGATCTCATGTTTAGGGCTAAGAGTTTTTTTAGGGTATGTTGGTTTAGGGTTTAGGGTTAAGGGTTTTGGGTAAGTTGGTTTAGGGCTTGGGTTTGGATTTTGGCGCTTGAGGTTTAGCCTTCAGGGTTGCTTGGTTCGCTTTTTGGGGGGTGAAGGCTGAGACGTGCGCCAAGCTGTTGTCCATGGAGAGGGACGCCATGTGCCGGGTGTCGGATGAACCACCAGATGCCGTGAAGCTGCCTGAAGGGATGCTATGGCTCAACAAATGCTGTCGCGGGTCGGCAGCAGCCTCCACTGTGTCAGCTCACTTGCACAAGCTGCAGGGCCTGACAGTAGTATTCCTGGCGTCACAGACGCGTACACAAAGAGGAGAGTTGTACCAGCGATGCCTTCAGACGAGCGAGCTGAGACAACGCAACGAAGGATGGCAGCGATCGCCAGTCCCTAGCTGCTAGCTGCCGTGCCTGATAGAATGCCCCACCGAAGGGACGGTGACACCTGAGATGCTCGACGTACCTCCTGCCTGCATGTTTGGGAAACTCAGCGGCGTACACCAGGCTGCCATCCCAAACCTGCCGGAGCGTTTGCAGATGAGGAAAACTCCCCAGGAAGCGATGGAGGAGAACACCTGCCTCGGCTGAGCCTTTCACAGCCTGTGCCTGGAAAATTGAGGCATGGGTTTGTGAATCGAAGTCAAGCGCGCATCTTGTGCTGAAAACCCCCTTAACCGAGCCCATCGTAGCCAAAACTCGTGCACCGAGACTGCAGCCGAAGCTTGAGCACTGCTCAGGTGTTTGAGCAGAGTCCTAAGTTCTTCTGCAGTCACCCAGCTTCAACACCACTGCATGAGCAAGGCTGGACTCTGCCTGTAGGTCGAGCTCTGGCGAAGCTTCCATCGGCCTGCCCAGAGCCGGAAGATGTCTTCTCTTTACAAAAGCTGTTCCGAAAAAACGGCCTTCTGAGGCTCTCGGCGGAGCCTTCAAGGTTCTCATGCCTTGGAGGAAACGCACGCGGGGAAGGCAGATCAATACAGCCATGGCATCAGCGCGAGCAAGAGCAGATACCGGAGAGGGGAGCAGAAAGATTTTGTGTCACAATACGATCACGACTGAGGAGCAGCTGCATGCATGGAGAAGCTTGTGGCATCTACAGTGGCCAGTGGCAACAGACATGGAGATGGAACTTTCTATTTTGGCGCGTCAAGCCACGACGTCAGCCAGCAGGCGCAGAAAGGCAGCAAAGGAGCCTCAGTGGATATCATTCCTGTATGCTGCGGCTTCTTCAAGTCAACGAGCAGATTGGCTCCTGACCATAAACAAAACCACTGTCACCGAGAGAAACACACCAGATCCGAAGCCGGCAGGCGCGGCGATGGCACCTGTGCGCATGTCGCGGCACTGGGGTTCAATGTGACGGGGCACAGCTCGCACCTATCTCCCCGGATGAATAGTTCGAGGGAGGACAAAAAGACCTCGACTGCTGCTCCACACCGCGAAAAAATCACCAAAGTCAAAGCCGCGTCACTTGCTTCGGCAGGATTCACATAGACCCCTAACTCCCCAAACCCCTAAGCCCGACACCCAGATCCCACAGAGTTCTGGGGTGCGCACGATTGAGATATCGCGCGCTGCAACATCTCGTTCGCCATCTTGCGGCCTGACCCCACAAGATCCCGGCTTTAGGGTTTAGGGTTTGGGGTTTAGGTTTAGGGGTTGCTGCGGAATTGCGAGTACATACTATAGTACTACTTGTCATATATTATATATGTTATTTCATGGTGCTGTATGCCCAAACATGCCCGGAACGCGGCTTTCTGTGCGCTTTCTCTTTTGAGTTCAGCCGCCCCCCCCAGAGGCCAGAGGCTCCAGAGGCCCCTAACCTCAGAGGTCTGATACACCAAAACCCCCACTCTCAAGAAATTTGTTAAACCCAGGTCATCAAACAAGCATCTATAAGGGTTTCTATAGGGTTACCATATATATATATACATACATACTATAAGGGCAGTTCTCTAAATTCGGGGCTTCTTTTTAGCATCCACACCAGCTAATATTGACGTCGCCTCATCCTTCGCAAGATCATGATCCAACGGAAACAAACCGAGTCAAAGGACGGCGCCGACCTGTGCGAGAGACGAAGCCATCCAGCACTTGCACCGCGGTATCCCCGAAGGTGCTGCGCAGAAGCTGGAAAACAGTCAGACACACCTGCACCAGGGCAGGTGTTGGCTTCTTGGCCGGGTCTGAATACCAAGCTTCCAGAAGCTTGGGAAAGGTGCTCTTGTATCCGAAGACGGCAAACCTTACACTACCATTTCCCAAGCAAGTGGGCTGTGTCCGTGTGCCACCTCGGGTCAACGCGAGCTATGGCATAAGCTTAGAAGACTTGCGAGCGGAGACCAGACTTCCAGAGTTAATTTTGGGAGAAGTTTCAGGGCCCAGCTTTCCCTCGCGACAGAAGTCGGATTCAAGTAATTCGTTTATGTTGATCAAGACTCAAAACTGAGTCTTTCCTCACTAAAAAGACAAGGCCAATCGACACCGAACATGTCGCCTGGAGGAGGTGGTTTTCAAGATCGTTGGGATCTTGCTCCGGAAGTTGCACCTGCTGGCACATGAGCGTGGACATCTGCTTGACAAGGCAAGGTATCAAGGCCAAGGCATCCAGGTGTTGCAGGTGCGGAGCGCAACGTGCCTGCAGAGAGATGGGGAAAATGTTGAGGAGATCGGAAACGTTTCCAACAAGCTTATGAGCTGCTGCCCCAACCTCAAGCACCTGTACCGGCAAGTCGGTTTCATGGTCCTGGCAAAATCTAGGCGTGCACATAGCACCACGGTGCAGTGCTGCCAGCACCAGTTCTTTCTCAGATGCAGACCAAAAATGTCGTGGCACAGCCTGACTACTGCAAAGCATTCCCGTGAGTCTGGCAGTCGTTCATTTCATAGTCGCTCACTTCATCGCTCACCTTACTCGCCTGTAACAGCTCTTGACGTTTTCTGTATCCCAACGAATGGTTTACTAATCAACTCTGTGCTTTAGAAGCCTGATCTTAAAGCTTATATTCGGCCTATGTCCTGGCCATAATCCCTAAACCAGCTTATATCTATAAGAGGAGCTCAAGTGGCCCTCTCCAAGGACCTGGCCCAATGTCTGCATCTGATCCAACCTCATAAAGGAAAAGAAGGGGCTTAGGGTTTAGGGTTTAGGGCTTGGCTGCGTAGCAAGCATTGCATTTCGAACCATTTTTGCAGCTCTGGTGCGCGACAGAGCCTATTATTCCACAACGCTGGCAATCGCAGCATCATAAGGATGCCGCTGTGTGATGACGCCTGCGTAGAGAAATGCCTCGACTAATCTGTCATACGTATCAGGCCCTATGCCTACATCTCCTCCCCAACAGCCCATCTGCTGGTAGGTCGAGATTGTCGACACCAACACGTTCCAGTCGATATCGTCGAAAAATGGCTGGACCACCTTGCAGAAGAAGCAGCCACGAGCCGGCATTCCAACAGAAACATAAGAACGAAAAGAGCGAGAAATAGACAGGGAGAGCAAGTGAGATGAGCGAGTTGGAGAGTGGTCTCCGAGCAAGTGCGAGACTGAAGGATTGAGGGTGAGACAGCGGCAGAACTTGAGAGAGAGAGAGAGCGAGAGAGAGAGAGAGAAAAAAAAATAAATAAAGGGAACGAGAGTAAAGTGCACGAGTCCGAGCATGTGCCCGAATGGGCAATTGCGGGCAATGCTGAGCAGGTGTGCATGGGTGGATGGTGGATGGTTGGATGTGAGCAGACAAGCGAGTGAATGAATCAGTGAGTGATACGGTCAACCAGCAGAGTTCAAGACACAGTGGGCAAAAGGCAAGCGACAAACTGTCAGGCATCGGACACAGGCGAACAAAACCATCCCAAACCCTCAGGCAGTGGGACACTAGCTCGGCAGACTACGGAACTATTGCTGCAGCAACATCGCAGTGGCCGGCTGCAGATGCAAGACATGGTGGCGCGCCTTTGCCACATTCTCAGGTGATATTCCCGCTGTTTCCCGGCAACCTTCACCTGAAGAGTCACCGGCAAGTGTCTCACGAAAGTTCACTGAACTTGGAATCTCATGCTTCTCAGCATACTCCATTTTGAAGTGCCAAGAATACAATTTACAATACTTTGATGTACGGTAAGAAAGCTACAACATACTCTAAAATTCTATAACATATGATATTATTCTATCCTACATTTTACCATGTTCTACTATAGTATCCTAGAATATGCGACATAGACTACGACAGACAATTAAATAGACTGGACTAGGTTATAATATACTACAAGTCTCATCTACCTTCTTTCTGCCAAAAGGCGGTAAGCCCTGAGAAAGGCTTTGGCCATATCCGAGCTCAGCCAGCTTCGACGAGCGCAAAGCGAGCTGAAAGCGATGGGTCCTAGAGTTTCACCCAGCGACGCCACCACGACGCCTTTTCGGGTTTAGGGTGCAGGGATTTAGGGCTTGGGGTCTAGGGTGTGTAGGAATTTAGGGTTGGGTGTAGGGATTTAGGGTTTTAGGTTTAGGGTGTAGGCAATTGGCTCACGAATCTCGTGCCTAACCACCTAATGCCCGACACCCAAAACTATCACGAATCTCGTGCCTAACTATCCTAAACCCTACACGCTCAGCGCTGGGGTCGTGTGACTTGTCGACTCCAGCCTACACCGTCGTGCTCCAGTAGCTGGGCTGCTGGACCTTGCAAGTGAACGTAGTCTCCTTGGCCATCTCTGAATGCCTGCTCCATGGACACCGGATCACCTGCAATACCGAAATCAATCGAGGCGCTGCAATCGCTGAGGACATGATTCTCGAATCAAAGGATATTGAATTGGGGGGATTCTTCCGATGCTGGCTCTGTATCAGGGGCCCTATTTCTGAAACTTCCGACTATGCTGCAGCCTGCATCCACGACCCGAATCCGCGAATAGTCGATCTTCCTGAGTGCGGATGTTGGCTGGTCAGACTGTGTGGGCTTGAAGTCTCGAGCTTCAGGGTTCGAAGTATAGGCTTTCGGCTTTTGGGTTTCGGCGGTTTAAGGCTCTTCGTGTGCGGACTCAGAGAAGCTTGTAAGCTTGTGCACATGCTTTGTGGGTTGAATCTGATGCTTGGGGTTTGGCCCTTCATGGTGCGGGACCCGTGTGTGTGTATATATATATACATACATAGAAAAAGTGTATGTATGTATGTATGTATGTATGTATGTATCAGACCAGGAGGAGGCCAACAAGACGAACGACCCGGGCACTGGCTCCACCGACTTGGCCAAGCCCGATCGCAACAGGCGCAGCCCAGCCCGCGAGACCGGAAAGTGGGGAAGCCAGGTGTGGTGGGGCGCACGCCGCGGGCAAAACCAAAGGCAGGGCCGTCGCGACCGAGACGGGGACGAGGACCTCAAGGAGCTGGTGAAGCAGATGGGAACGTTGGTTTTAAGGTTGGAGGACTCCCAGACCATAGCCAGCCTCGACACGCAGTTCATCATGTTCATCGGGACGGTAGCCGATCACAAGGGTTGGTCCCTGACTGCGAACCTCTACCGGGTAGCCCAGGAGTGGAACCAGCAGAAAGAACAAGCCCCCGAGACCCTCACCCAGCCGCTACGAGTTGTGCTCCTGCATTCCTTCCTGGAAGTCCTCTACCACAAGATCGAGGCCATGGAGGAGGACCAAGATTTGAGGGAGCGGGCTCGAGAATTGGGCCTGGTACAGGACCTGGAGACTGCCCCGGCCTACCCGTACTTGCGCTGGGACAATCAAGAGAAGCGGCACAAGCAGGAGACAATGGCGCCGCTCAGCTACCACCAGGATGCCAAGGTGGTAGTCAAGATGTTGCAGAATTTGACTGCGTGCCCGAACGTCATCGGCCGCTTTCATGCCCTGCACAAACTGGCTCCCCAGCACGCTGCCGAAGTTATTCTTTTCAGTTTGCAAATTCAGAATCGGAATGCCGACTCGCAGCAGATGTACATGGGCTTCCAAAGGTTGAGCCGCAACGGGGTTATGCAGCTGTGCCACACCACCCTCCGCCCGACCCGTATGGGTCGCAGCCCGCTGGCGGTTCAAGTCGACAAGATGCTCCAATCTTTGTGAGCCTCGACAAGGCAGCGGTGTGCAAGCTTGCCCTTGACAATCCCAATAATTACTGCTATGCCAACTCCATAATAAACTCTATCATCTGGGTGGCTAGTCAGGGTGCACCCGGTTCAGCAGTTTACGACCTCTCCCTAAATAGGCTGCTTCGTTGGCTTGTTCGAAAACCGCAGCAGATCTGCCTCTGGCATGTCAAAGCTTGGCAATTCTTGACCAGGCAGTGGGAGAATCCATCCCAGCAGCAATGTGCCGCTGAATTTTTGCAGCATCTAGCAAAGGTGTTCACCCCAGCGAATGGGGACTTTTGGCACTCACGTCTCCAAACCAGCACCGACACCGAGGTGGTTGATCATGGAGACTTGTGGCCTCTTCTGCTGAATGTTGCACCGCGGCTCGGCAGAGATTCCACGTGTAGCATGCAGAGCCTTTTCATCAGCTGGCGCAACCAGGCCCGACGGCATGCGCTGGTGAGCCTCCCGCAAATTTTGCCAGTCCAGCTGTGTCGGTTTTCAGATGAGGGTGAAAAGGTAAGCTTTAAGGTTTCATTGTCCCGCCGGGTTTATGTGCCATACTTCTCCCAGGCGGACTTAACCACAGCCTCGCATCCCTACCAGCTCATAGCCATAGTGTACCATCTGGGTCCGACCAAACTCAGCGGACACTACCGTGCTGCATTGTTGGCAGAAGGTGACATCGCATGGGTTACCGACGATGGAACAGTGCCCCACAAACCCTCAACTCAAGAATATCAGGAGGTTCTAGATAATGCATATATTCTGTTCTTGCAGCGACTGTAGGTCCACTCAAGCTTTTAAGGCTCCACGGAGCATTTGACAATCGTTTGGGCTAAGCCCGCCACAGACTCAATCGTGCTTTTTCCTGCTGCATATGGGGCGAATCTCGCCGAGCAGGAAGCTGAATTGTTAGTTTCCAAATCTCAGTTTACTCATCCTTTTCTTATCCTTGCAGTGTCTTTATGATTATAGCACGTCTGTTGAGTCACGGAATCCGGGGTGCGAAAATACTTCGTCATGCAACTCAGTTGCCAGTCAATGACTGCCCATGGACGCATCGTGAGACCTTCTCGCGGCGGAGGAAGAAGATGTATGTATGTATGTATGTATGTATGTATGTATGTATGTATGTAATTATATATATATGTGTGTGTGTGTCTTTGTGTGTGTGTGTGTATATGTTTCGCATATACATACAGTACTTATTTGACTGAATTATAGTACATTTATCTTCTTTCAGTGTGCACAAAATTTAGATGCTCATACATGAACATACACATGTACAGGGACCCGGGGAAGTGGGT
>CAJNJA010101574.1:672-18717 GCA_905231915.1 Symbiodinium necroappetens
TTTGGGGTTTGGGGTTCAGAGTGGCCTTTGAAGGCTAAGGATACTTTTCGGGTTGCAAAAAAAGGGTTATGATGAGACTTACTATTTGGGTTCCTTTTTGAGGGCACGGCACGGGTTTGCTATCACGTGACAGCTTTATGGGTTCCAGTTTCAGTTAGGAGGTTTGGGATTCCAGGTTCTTGGGCCAAGGTTGGGGCTTCATGGGTTGAGGGTTCCGTATATAGTACCATTACTACCATAATGGAATTAGGTCCCTAAAACCTTAAACCCTAAACCCTAAACCCCAAACCCCTAAAACCTTAATAAGGATAGTCTTTTGGGATCTAAGGTTCAGGGCTTTCATGTTTCCGGGTTTAGGGTTGAAAGTAGGAGGGCTTTGGGTTTGTGTTGGGGCTTGGGGCGCTTATATTGTGGCCTATTGGGGCTTATGTGGTGGCTCAGGGTTTGTTGTTTTGGGCTTGTGCTCTTATTGAACGGTTGAAGGTATCGGTTCTGTTTCAGACCCTTCCGGTTACTTTTGAAAAGCAGCAGAAGCAGCATGACAGATGAACAGCCTGGACCTCGTGATCACGGGCTCTTTTTATTAAGGGCTCTATACAATTGGGCTCTGCAAGGCCTCGAAAGTGGTGGCTTCTGCAACAAAGACTGCCTAACTTTTCGAGTCGGCTACGGTGGTGGCTCAGGGATGGGCCGAGCTTTCCCCAGGCCCCAAATCCAAAGCGACCTGATCCCAAGCCTGCCAGAGACAGGTAAGCTTGAAAGCCCAGGATGCCGGAGAAGCCTCACCTCCACTGCATAGCTCAAGGGTCCGAAACTCTGCAGCCCTGGAACAGATCTGTGAAGGGTTAGAGAAGTTGAGGGTACAAAGCCGGAAACCCTCGACACGACCCCACTGTTTCAGAACGCCGGTGCCAGGAGCTCTTGAACATGGAGGCCAGGTGTGTTTCAAGTATCCTGTGACTGAGTATGAAACAGAAATAGATCCGCAGCATCCCAAGCAGGCAGGTGCTATTGCCGGTGAGCAGCGTGGCAACAGCTCGCACAGCACAGTCTTGCACAGCCTTGCAGCATGTTGCAGAGTGTATCTGCGCGGCCCAGCCTCGCAATGCCTTTACTGTGCGTCGCCATATGCTCTTTTGCATTCCCTCTGCATTGTATCAGCGTGCTTCACTGTGACATTTCACATCGTCGCAGTTTTTTGTACTCCGCTACATTCGTGCACTCATTCAGATGCTTACGATGCAAAAGACGAGCATGTTATGTATGTATGCGCCACATGCATCCAGAAGCGTACCCGAGCCCACGCGCTATCCTTCTACATAGACCTTCACGCCGCATCCTGCCGCTCACAGAGACCAGCGGCCCTAGCAGGACGCGGAGGTCAGAACACAAGTGGCTCGAATCCTTGGCCTATTGGACTTCTCGCTGCTCGGTTGAACTCAGTTGCTCTTTCGAGTGAACTTCCTGTTGAAGCAAACCGGCCCCATCTTAGCTACACTACGAGCCGTCTTCATACAGAAGTGCGGTCATCCCATGTCAGTGAACCTGCAAGCATGACTACGGTATTGGAGTGCCCGTGTGGCGAGTACTTCAAGACTCCAAGTGCCCTTGTCAGCCCCGAAGAAGCACAGCCAGAATCCTACGACATGCCGAGGTAGACTCATGACCCCGCCGAGAATTTCAACACAGGATCTCGCTCATCACAGGTGGGGGCCATAGCTGAAGGCAAGAAGCGCTGTTGGAGATCCTAAACCTGTGCATGGTTTGCATGGGTCTCACACACACACAATGTGGCATGAGCAAAGGTTGGGGTCCCAAATGAAGGTTTCGATGAGTCTGGCAAGCCCTTTGCTCGGATTTGTCGCCCACCACCCAGGCCAGCAGCGGTGTGCAACGGGCGATGGCTGCTGGGCCACTCCATCTTGACGATGAGATTCCCGCCCGAATCTGGCAGTCGCCGGAACATGCGTCCCGTTGACGAGAATCTGGCCAAGAACCAGGGGTAAACGGGCAAACCCGCGTGCCAGCCCAGACATGAAGAGTGAGGAGTCTGTGGAGAGCAACCGGGCTGTGCGAGGCCGCAGGTTGTTTCCTCCCCGTCGCTCCAGGAAGTAGTCCTCGTGTCTGTGGCCGGATGTCTGCATATCTGTAGGACAGGTGACATGGCAACTGCCGAGGAGGTCCTGCGCACAAGTGCTCGACTCATGCTACTCCGCCTGCGGTGGAGGCGAGAGGGAAGCTGTCGGCAGTTTACTCCACTTGAAACCGTTTAAGTGGAGGCCCGTGATGTCCTGTAGTTAATGCGAAATTTTCCAATACCTGCACCTAGAATCACATGCAGAGCCAAGACAGAGTCACTGTCCAAAGCCCACGACCAGAAAGCTGGGCAAGCTGCCACGGTTCGCTCTGTGACGTTCCGCAGCTGAGTTATGCAAAGGGTTTGCGCAGGTCAGCTGCCATCGACCGTCCCCGCAGCACGACATTTCAACAGAGGGAGTGCACACATCCAACACGAGA
The DNA here is from genome assembly GCA_905231915.1 of Symbiodinium necroappetens. NCBI lineage: Eukaryota > Dinophyceae > Suessiales > Symbiodiniaceae > Symbiodinium > Symbiodinium necroappetens. The sequence goes on from CAJNJA010101574.1 coordinate 3,190, forward strand.
TTCGAACCAGCCATGTATACGCAGCTGGGCACACAGCAAACTCCTCAGAACACCAACCAGAAGTGCGTAGTGCCTGGCAGTCCATTCAGCAGGCCTGTTTGCTTTCATGTCCGGGAAGCTTCTGCGGCGCACCCTTCAGCAGTGTAAGCGTCACAGTCAGTCACAGTAACGGCATGATTTGCGATAGACGCAAGGCAGTTTCAGGCCCTAGGTCCGAAGCCTAGTTGCATCAGACGCTTGCACGGTACAGTCCAGCACGTGGTGATGCATATCAACTCTAGCTCGTTCTCGCTCTCACACTCTCTGTCTCTCTCTCTCTCTCTCTCTTTCTCTCTGTCCCTCTCTCTCTCTCTCTCTCTCTCTCGTCTCTTGTTCACTCTTGCTCAGTCACTCTCTCACTTACTCACTCACACACTCACACACACACATATATTTGCAAACGAGCTTTCACATACGAGTTTGCATACCACATACTACACACGGTTACACGCGGTATCATAGATTCATATATACGCAAAATTTGGAAACATGCATAACATGCATGGACAGACAGACGTGTGCATACTACTCGTATCTACAGATGTGCGCATGCAGACCTGCGTATGCATTTGCAGGTTTCAGGTTAGCTGGTTAAGAGAGACGAAGGTAGAGCGAGAGAGAGGAAGGAAGTCTGCAGAGAAAGCCTTAAACCCTAAACCCTAAACCCCAAAGATGGTGGCTGTGCACCCTCGGTCTGCAGGCGCAACCATGCGAGCCTCGAAGTTTGCCGCATCGCCTCTGGCCTTCGAGGACGACCCGGAGGACTCCGTGAGCCGGGTCTAGGGATGATTATCCTACAAGAGAAGAAGACTTCGTGCGTGTGTGTGTGTGTGTGTCAACGTGGGTATAAACCTTGATTTTGTTTGTGTTGCATGTGTCCGCCATACAGACATGTATGCATACAGACATGTATACCCGCATACATGCACGCATGCATATACATGTACACTAAATAAATACACACACACACACCTCTGTCTTCAGGCAAGTTTCGGATTTGCTTTTCGCCAGTGCGTGTCCGGAACTGAACTAAACCCTAACTAAACCCTAAACCCTAAACCCTTTCAACCCTGTAAGCCCTAAACCCTTACAATCTAAACCCTTAACCCTAAACCTGAAACTTCTTCTGTGCAGGCGGAAGCGGTCGCTTGGCCGCACCTCGGAGCCTGACACTGGCTTGCACACACCCACTGAATCGCGGTACCTTTTGGGCATGTACGGCTAGATTATGCATGGTATTTTATATTGTATTGCTATGTGTTATATAGCTGTATATCAAATACGTACTATATACTGCATGTTATATATGTTATTATGGCTAAGGGCTGTTATTAGGGTTAAGGGCTTTAGAACAGGGCTTCGGGCTTCCACTCGAAGCCCAGAGATCGAATGCAAAGCCTGCGCCGTCTGAAAGATGCGGTATAGTTTAGTTTAGCATAACATAGCACAGCATAGCATAGCATAGCATAGGATAGTACGACATACTGTAGTAACATATCGTATAGTAACTTTAGTACAGTATAGTCTAGCATAGTATAGTATAGTATAGTATAGTACAGTATAGTATAGTATAGTATAGTATAGTATAATATAGTATAGTATAGTGTAGTATAGTATAGTGTAGTATAGTATAGTATTAGTAGAATATAGTATAGTATAGTATAGGATAGTATAGTAGAATATAGAATAGTATAGTATAGTATGGTATAGTACTTATTAGTAGAAGATTGTTGACTGTACTGTTATAACAGGATATCTGCCTCCGGAGCAACAGGCACGCTTGGAGAAGCTGCGCGAAGATGACCCAATTGCATGGCAGGAGCCGGTTTGCTCCGCTTTCTTCATGAAACAAAACAGGAATCGCAATGGTAGTAGTGATAAGAATCCGATTGAGAAGAAGAAAAAGCAATAATGCGAACGGCCGAACAAGCATAAACATTGTTGTTAAAAACAACAATAAGCCGGTTCTGTAAACACCAGCACCTTTTCCGCTCTTCAACGAACCTGAGTTTACTGTTTCCTCCGAGGGACATGCACCGGTGGCCTTGGTAATTAATGACCTGAATCGTGCAAAGATTTTGCAAGTGCCCCGAAGCGCGTACTCCGGTGACCTCCTGGACAGCACTGGTCTGTGGAGGATGCGATCAACACTTCTCGTGCGTTGGTGGATGCCGTGAAGGACTGCAATAGGTGCCGGGCAGCCACAGGGTGCTGCTACTAGGACATCGTTTCTTGGGAGTAACATGAAGTCGAAAACAGGGCCGGGCGCTTGGGCATGAAAGTTTCGAGACGTCTTCTGCGAATGCGGCGATGCAGGAAAGCGATATTGATGATCTGAGACGAGTCGTGGCCAACGCAGAGGAGGGCGAGTTCATTCAGGCCCTGCCAGGTCAAAAAGGGTGACGGGAAGGAGTCGCATGACCGAATGAAGGACTGTGAGTTTTGGGTTTACGGTGGAGGCCCTTTGCATTCTGCAAGGCATGTACCGACACATCCCCTCTAGACTCTATAGAGCTATTCTGGGACGCTGCCGGGCTTCGGATCGGATTCGCGGCAGGCTGTGGTATCATGTTGTTTGACCTGGCTTGCGGAGGCCTTCATCCTACAAGCCTTCGTCATGGCGCTGAAGGCGCGAATGGATCGTTTGGACCACTTGGAGGGGCGATCTCAGAAGGTTCCAGGTATGTGGGGTGTATACAGGACAGGAGTATCCGAAAAACAGAATGTCCTTGACCCAAACAGACGCCACTCCTGCACTGACATCTGCGTCTCAAGCTCTCCGCTCTAGGCTAAGAGTCGCAAAACAGGCCTGGAACTCCCTAAACACGAGCCCATAAAAGCCCGAAGCCGGTCATCTCCAAGCCAATCTTTGCCGAGTCCTCTTTGCTGGAGATCACTCAGCAGCATGGAGCTCAGTTTCGAAAAGGAACCACCCCGGGTTTAGGGCTTCAGAGCTTTGGGGTTTCAGGGCTTGCAATAGGGCTTCCTATATAGGGTTTAGGATTTTGGGTTTAGGTCAGGGTTCAGTCGAGTTCTCGGCTTTCGTGTCTTCCCTCCAAGAGAAGATCACATCTCCCCAGGCCGAAGCCAACCGATCTGAGAGGTTTGGTCTGTGACCATGACGGTTTCGGGTTTAGGGTTTACGGTCTAGGGGTTTTTGGTTTAGGGTTTTAGGGGTTTGGGGTTTAGGACCATAGACCCAACTCTAAAGCCAACTCCTAAAGACCCTTCTTGCAGGATGCAACATGTAGAGGTGCTGCTTTCCTTTATGGACCAACTTGATCCGGCTTTCCAAGTCCAGTCATGCTCATGATATCCTGAAGCCTGTGGCTTGTGAATCCAAGGAGCCCTAGAGCCTAAGCCCTAACTTGTGAGATCCTAATTTAATGAGGATGGTGGACTGGGGGGTGCCTCTCCACAGCCCGCAGCTCTCACAGGCCTTGACGGCCATGTTAAGAAGATAAGAAGGGGGTGTATGGGGTTTTATTGTTCAGGGGATTTGCGATGTGATATAAGACCTTAAACCAAGAAAGCCATGGTTCACCATAAGTTTCCGAATATGATCCCATCACTCACTTTCCGGGTGTAGAGTCAGGGCGATTTTGATTGAGCTTCCTGCAATATACCTCTATGTCGTGAGCATGCTTGATAACATGATGTGACATTCATTGGTTTCGGGCGAGGTTTCCGGTGAGTCACGGTGTCTCAGCACTTCTTCGAAGCACAGCTTCTCAGATCATATGTATGCAGTGTGCAAGTCCTCGTGGATCTTGCGTGCGGCATCACACTAGCAGCAGTAGAGGGATGGTGATGACGACGATGATCATGATGACGAAGATGGTGATGGTGATGACGATGATAACTTAGTAGTAGACGTCGTCGTCGTCGTCGTCGTCGTCGTATTAGTAGTAGTCGTCGTGGTGGCGGTGGTGGGAGCAGCAGCACCAGCAGCAGGAGTAGCTGTAATAGTAGTAGCAGTACTAACAGCAGCAGCAGTTGCAGCAGCAGGAGGAATGTGTGTGTGTGTATATATATATATGTATACATACATATTGCAATGATGTCATTATATTGTCTACTCCTCCTCCTCCTGCTGCTGCAAGTGCTACGGTTGATGATATAAGTCCTGCATTACCTTAAGGACACTAAGCTATGGGAATTATTGTATATTCCAGATTATGGGTCATGCAGGATTTGTATCATCAACCGTAGTACCAGTACCAGCACCAGCACCTGTACCAGTGCTAGTACTAGTACTAGCACTGGCAGTTGGTTGCTGCTGTTGTTGCTGTGTTTGCTGTAGCAGTAGTCGTCGTCCTCGGAGTAGTGGCAGTAGCCAAGATTGGTGGGCAATCTTGCTCGAATAATTGTTCTACTTTCCCTGCACACTGTAGTAGTAGTCGTCGTCGTCTCCGTCGTCGTCGTGGTGGCGGCAATGGCAGCCCCGCCAGCAACAGCAACATCAGTGGCGACATGGGGGTGGGGGAGCTCGCAGTGATACCGTTCATTGCAGAATAGACACCGAGCGGCTAGCAGCTAGCATGATCAGCCATATCCAGATTTAAACCCCTCAGCCCTGAATGTACTCTGAGACATCGCCCTCCTCATCTCCAGCGTGAAGGCGTTGCACTTGGTCTGCGAGCTCGTCAACCGGGAGAACTTCAGCAACTCCTGGCGCATTGTGGTGCCCTCCCCCTTTCATGACCTCATGTCCACATCATTTGGTTGCAGGATGGTTTCCTGAATGAGAGCCTGGGAAGTGTTTTCTCTGTTCTGGTTCCTGACAGACATGTGAACTATGCTGCTTTCTGTGGGGCCTGCCGCCATTGATGCAGAAAGCCCTCACGGACGGCAACACGGAGGGTGGCTTGGACATCAATGCCCCGCGGCAGTCTGACGGGGTGCGCCGAGCCTGAATTGATTCTCCAGAAGCATACATAGAGAGATCGCAGGGTAAGTCACTTCTGCATAATTACGTCTTGAAACGTGGAGCTATAGACCCGAAACCCATGCAAAGCTTGAAACGGTTGTAAGAATGGCACAGCCCTCACAAAACCCAGTTGAACAGCTCTTTAAAAAACCTGCCTGACAATAGCAACCCTTGTGAAACCCAAATACCTCTTAGAAACCTTAAATTACCCTATACAAGTCTATAATGATCCACAGAGAAACCTATAGCAACAATTCTACAAGACCCCATCTCAAACCATAAACCCTGAACCCGAAACCTTATATTACCCGAAGCCCTAAACCCGTAGCCGTAAACCCTCGGCCAGTGGACGCCTCTTTGCATCGCCTCCGCGGACGCGTGCCTGCCCATGGCCTTCAAACTCCTCGAGCCGAGCCGGCCGGTTTAATACCGGGGCCTTTACAAATAGAAGGGGTTCGTTAATGAAACGGTTCTATAAGGGCTTTAGGGTTTAGGGTTTGGGAGTTAGAACTAGAATAGGGTTTCGGGGTGTGTAGTATAGCATAGCTATAAAGTATTAAGGCGCCCTAAGATTAACATCGGAAATCATTTAGCTTCTATGTCAGGTTCCGGAGGTTCGGGCTTCAGGGTGTAGGAGTTTCAGGGTTTAGGGGTGTACAGTTCGAGGATTCAAGGACAGCTAATCAACTGTACCCCTACTCTACCCTGCAACATCCTTCAGCCTAAAACACCCTAAAGCCGATTGCATGAGGCTGAGTTGAGAAATGGTCATGTCCATTGTAGCATTGGGACTACGAAGGCTTTCCAGCCCACTCCACACCTCGGAGAGGATGTCGGAACAAACTCTCGTTTCTACGTGACAGCTTGAAACGAAAATTGCATCGCCATAGCTCTACCGCAAAAACCTTCTCCTGGTTGTGAGAAACTCATAGATCTTTGTCTCCCTTGTGTATCGCCAGTATGTTATGCAATTTTAGTAGAATTTGCACCAAAACCCTAGTCTAATGCTGAAGGCACCTAGCCTCCAACCCATCTAGAAACCCAAGGAAAAAACCCTTTTTGGTTACTAGTTACCTGTATAGTAGCCCTACTACGCCGGCCCCTACATTACTATAGGGTCTCAATAATTGTCAATACTATTTTGGGGGGCTCCTTATCAAAATTACAGTACAATATACCCCCAAAAACTATTCTAATTATTAAGGCCCCTTTAATATAATATGCCCCAAAACACTGTTCAAATCTTAAGGCCCCTAGATTAGGCGCTCTTAACTTAAGCATCGTCCGCCTCAGCGCATAGCAGGTTAAAGGCCGACCCGAACGTGATCACCAGGGCCAATGAGACGCCCCTGCAGGGAGCTGAGTTGTTCAGGGTTTAGGGTTTAGGGGTTTAGGGGTTTAGGGCTCAGCTGTTCGGAGTTTAGGGTGATTTGGGGTCTAGTTGTTCAGGGTTTAGGGTTTGGGTCCAGTTGTTCAGGGTTTTGGGGCTTTTAGGGCTTCGGGTTTACGACTGACGTTTTCTGGCAAGGGGGAGGGGCAGATGTCACCAGGGCCCTGGCAAAGCGAAGCCGCGATGACGACAGTGACGAGCAGAAGGAGGCATCGGAGTTTCAGGTCTAACCCCAACTATTCTTCTGTTGTTATTTTTTATTGATATTGCTGCTATTATGTTTTTATTACGACGCTCGGTACTGAGAGACTGAGAGCGGCGAAGGCGCGTGGCATCATCTCCAACATGCTACGATCATATGGTGGGCAGGCGGCGGTGGGGTGATTCCGAGAAGATGCACAGAGGTTTGTTGCTACCGGGGATGTACATGAGACTGCTACCGGCGAGGACACGTGCAAAGACGCCTTGAGGATGCTGAGAAAGACAAGCCAGCCTGCGGTATCCAAAGAGAGCCAGGCGCAGAGGGTCCACCAGACTTGTTGGGGCGAGAACTTACTCGTATCGAGGATGCATATCCTGAAATAGGATTTGGCCGCAGAGCAGCTTCAAGTCGCTTATACCTGCTGTCGCTTGTTTCTGTTCCTGGTAGGCACTGAAAGAGGAAGTGGTGACCGCCAGGGGCCTACTGTCAGGGCTGTCCGAATCGATTCGCCCTTCATGCTTTGTTGATCTCTTCCCGCTAGGAATCACGCGCACTTTCGTTAGGAACAGAATTCACTGGCCTCGAATGACCTGACAGAGAAACCAGTGACCTCACGCTTTTGAAGATACATCGGATCTACTTTGATCCGGCCCAAGCATGAGAGAACATGTGTCGTGATCTGATGAGTCCCTGCAAGAATCCCAGGTGCCTACCACTACCTCGACTTCGCAGCTCTGCTCGATCGAGCATTTGGGGTTTCATGGGTGGGCTGATGGCCGACAGCGACCGGACTTCTAGCGGTTCGCTCAAGCATAGGACTCTTCAAGTTTGGGGTCAGGGTTTAGGTTTTTTGCGGGCCCCATCGCCCCACGAAAAAGGCAAGCACAGCGCAACCCCGCACACCACATGGTGGCAAGCCTGACGACGAAGGTTCTCCGGACCCGACTTCCCTCCCCCACAGCGCTACTGAATTCCTGACTTCCAGTTTGGTGAGGCACACGAGATATCGAGGGTAACAAACTCTGAGGGAGCCATGTTGGAAGTCTTTGGAAGTGAAGACAGCCTGACGAGCTGGACACTTCTGATGGAAGGCCTGCATCGGCACTTGAAGAGACGTATTGTAGTTCTCGGAGGATATCGAAATGGTGAACGTTAGGCAAAGGAAGAGCCGGTGGAGCATAGCAGGTTCAGTGCTAGCCATGCATCCGATCTGCTACGAGCGCAATAGTGCAGAATGGCCACATGGTCTGGTAGATACACGCAGACACACTTAAAACCGCGTCCGACAAGTTTCACCAATGTGTGTAGAATTCAACCGGGCGTGTGGATTCTCGAATTTGGAGAATGCCCTTGCTCTGCTTGCAGAGCTCATGAAGAGCTACTCATATAATATATAATATATATATAATATGCAATATATAATATAATACATAATATATAATATACAATTATATGCATCCCAGGATCAGGCTGCAGGGTACAGATCTCGCGCGTTGGCTCAACCAGGTCTCCAAGCTACTGTGACGGACCCAACACATTGTCAACTTTGTACCTCTTTGAGCGACTGAAAGCCTTCAACTCCAAGGCAGAAGAGCCAGCTAACCGCAGCTGTCAGCACTGACTTCAAGATCAACCGACATGATGTGCAACCAGACATAGCTGAGCAAAAGAAGCGACATCAATTTTCCGCCTGAGAGTTGCCTGCACTTCACCATGGCTGGCCAAGCCGACAAGAAGCAGGTGCTGCGCAGCTGTAATTCTCTAGTTGCAGACACCAGCATGTGTTGCTACAGATACTCAGCTGTGCTTAGATGATATTCATATGCGCACACAATCCAGTCGAGCAGCATGTAAGATTTTTCCGGGGTATGCCTGTGATACAATATACGGCCACGGCAGAATCCGGCTGACACACCCACATTGGTTTCTACGAGGCCAAGAAGGCAGAGTCCTCCATTCAGCGGGAGCCCCAGATGTAGGAACCATCCGACAGGACAACTTTGATTGAAGGTAAGCTATCACGGAAAAATCTGCTTTCCGAGCATCGGAAGTTACCACGTCAGGTACTACCTCTATGCCATCATTGCGGTGAATGCTTTGTATTTTCTCGGCCGTGTGGTGATGTTCTGGTCTTCGATGGGCAAGTGGAATCTGCCTCTCGGCAAATTGGTTAGGTACAGATGGTACAGCAGCACAGTAGGATCAAGCTGAGATCACGCACAATACATGACAGAGCTGCCGGCGCAAGCATCCGTATTTCAGCTCTGCTAGTAGTGCTTGATGTCGTTGCTTCACCAAAAGAGTTTTGTAACCATGTAGGACGACGCACACTGACACTAAGCTTCCCCCACTTCCACCCTGAGAGCCAAAGATCCAGCCCTCAAAACACTTAGCAACTTGTAACTTGTAAACTTCAACCTTTTTCTGTTCATACAGCCCTCACAAGAAAGGCCTTAAAATGTCAGTTTCTTTTTGACCCGCGGGCTGCAAGCCCCTCGCCCGTACTCTGGAGCCCTCAACAGACCGAGCCCTAAACCCTGCGCCCCTAAAGGCCCTGACCTGAAAACAAGATAAGAGATAAGCCCTAAAGCCCTAAACTCTAAGTCTATACCCCTCGTAACCTCTAACCCCCTTAAAAAAAAACCTTAAACCCTGTGCCCCATCTCAGGTGCGGCATGCTGCTCTTCACTGGAGTGTCCTACTTCACGCAGGGGAACTCAGAAGTCGGAGATTGGCTCATGTGTCGGGTTTCCTGGGCCCTTGTTCAGGATCTCGTATGCTATGCCGCTTATGCCAGAGTAGGTTCTCTTTTGTCAAGGTCATGCTCTACACTGAAAACTGAAGGGACCACGTCAAAGGTTCGTGTCGCCGTTTCTAGATTCTAGTGTTTCTCTTCAGTGCTGTGGACCCTCGCGAGAGCTTCAGGATTGAGGAGTTGAGGTTTCGTGGGTGAAGACGCTGAAGTAACAAGGTTCGGCGCCATCAAGAGCTCCCTGGAAATCGGAGCGAACTATGAGATGTACCTGGACTGACAGTGCATGTTCGCTCATGGTCATCCCTAAATTCTATCCATGCCCTAGACCGCAAGCCCTGTCTGGCAGAAGATCCTTCGTTCTTTCTGGCAGGACCTCTTCCTTGTCAACTTGGCCACGCAAGCCTTGGTGTCTTGGAGCAGAGCTACAGCGTAAACTTTAATGTAAGCTGGCCGGCGGATCACCGAATCAATGAGCTGGGAGGTAACCTTGAGCGACTACGGCTGGCTGCTGTATCTCGCAGTGGGGAGCCAAGTTTCTTGTTTCACGCGGCGCGGGGCACAGCATTAAGTGCCACCATTCCTGAGGGTGTCAAGTTCACTTGCAGTATGCTCTGTCTCAAAACCCTTTTCTAACCAGTGAGGCCCCTAGTATACAACCCAGAACCTTGTACCGCGGTGGATGATATAAATCCTGCATTACCCATAATCAGGAATATACCATTCAGGATCCTTAAAGTGATGCAGCAATGCAGGATTTATCTGATCAACGGTATAACCTGTGAAGTATGTGTATACATATAGCGAGAGAGAGAGAGAGAGAGAGAGAGCTCTTGTAGAATGCAACCTTGAATGATAGGGTATAGTCCTTGTAGATGTAGCCCTGAATCATAGTATGTAGCCCTTGTAGTATATACCCCCTTGACGGCAGTTGACGGCAGGTTCCCGGCTATGCTGGCTGGAAGGTTGTGAAGCTTGTCATGGACTATGCTGGAGCCTTGGGTGTTGTAGTGTAGGAGAATCGATGTCGGGCGCCTTCCCTCAAGATCTAAAGCCCTAACCCCTGAATCCAAAACCCTAAACCCTCAACTCTAAATCCGAGCAGGTGTACTCCGACGGGTGTGATCCCTCGGGGCGTGTCCACTCTGCCTTCCACAATCCAGGTTTTGAAGAGGGGGCTCCTTCCACCCTCTCTCTTCAAGCAGAGAGAATGAGAGTGGAAGGGGAGGGAGAGGACAGTGCCCCGACGTGCCAAGGTCTTCACTCCCACTGATCAGGAGATGGCAGAGAACGACCCAGAGGCGGGTTCTAGGTTTGTTCAGTTCAGCCTTGCACTGTCCTGCCGCGAAGTACAAGAAGCGGATGGAGAAGAAAGAGAAGAAAGCGGAACGTCAAAAGTTCAAAGTCCACCACTCGGGCTTCCTGGATTATATAGGTCGAAGATGACCCGTTTTCAGCGTTCACCAAGGTTGTCAAGCACTGATGCGCGGCCTGGCCCAAACGTTGGCTGCTGCAGCTGCATGCACTCGTCTGAAGCGAAGGTCGTCGTCTTTCTTCTTGGAAAAAGACAGACACCCAGATTTGATAGATTCTCAAGTAGGTTTGCTAAAGCAACGCCAGCAAGCCAGCAACCCGCATGCTTCCGCATCATAAACTTCTCCGGAGCTTTATCTTGCATTTTCGTGCCAGCCTCTGGCTCAAGAGGGCCTGTTGGGTCGTGAGACAAAAGCCGTTCATCGACCCGAAAGATCTCAGGCCACAGGCGCGGCGGCACAATGAAAGGTGTCGGTTGGGGTGTCCGGCTTTCGGGCTCCTATGGACAGGCCGAAGTGAAAGGCCGCTGTTTGGGAACAAAAAGCATATCACGATTTAGGGCATCCATGCATTTCCCAAGGCTGCCGGAGTTAGAGAAAGGCACGTGCCTGCACAGCCTGACCCTCCACCAGAACCACAGTCCAACTCTGTTTTCACTAGCCGGAAGCAAACCCTGGAACTCAAGGCCCTTTCTTTTAAAGCGCACATCTGTAATTCCGTAGACTTGAAGCTTTTTTAACCAAGAAAACGGAGATGCAGGAATCTCGTTGATGTTTCTTGCATCCGACGGGTCGAAATCCCAATGATCGGTTTGTTGTGTAGGATTGCAGTGCTCTACAGGCCTATGCCCGCTTTCTCGTAAGTGTAGGGACCTGTGGGGGGTTAGAGTAAGTGGTTTGCTGCTTGTTCTACAGTCCTGAAGGGCCTGGTTTCGTGTTTCAGGATGCAGGAGATTAGGGGAAGGACACGAGGTGGACCAAGATGTCAGCACATTCGATGTTCAGCGTCACTTGGAAAGCACTTTCCTGAACCCCAAACCCTACAATGAAGGCCGCGAAGGCCCTTTAAACCCCAAGGCCAAAGCCCTAAACCCTAGGCCCCGAACCCTGTCCCCAAGCCTGGACCAGTACAGCAATGCCCAAAGCCCTAAAGCCTTCAAGACTCTGACGGCCGCGAAGCCCTTCAACCGAACCTCATCAAAACGACAAGGGTTTAGGGTTCAGGGTGTCGGGCTTAGGGGTTATGTTTTAGGGCTTAGCTAGGGTTTAGGGCTTTTGGGTTCAGGGTTTAGGGTGTAGGGCCACTCCGCTGCAGGGCACTGAGCTGCCTTTGAGCTTCGTCTTGGGAGCCCAAAAAAGTGCCCCCGATGACGAAAGGTCTAGCAGAGTGCTCTGGCCTTTGGTGGTTCCTATACTCAGACTGAAGGGGCCTTAATAATCAGATGAGGGTTGTGGGGGGATATAGTATACGATTACTACAATTAAGGAACCCCCAAAACCCTATTCTAAGCGGTAAAGGCCCCGATAGTAGTTGCTCCTGGCCATGAGCTTTTGATGTTGTGGTTTAGTGTTGTCGGGCTCAAGGAGCCCATGGGTGAAAAGCACAGCAGAGTGGTGCCCTGCAAAAGGTACAATTCGATGAAGCTGCTATCCCTCATCATCTACAGGTGGCAGGAGGCCTTCCAAGCCAAATCAAGGCAGAGAGAAAGAGAGGTGAAAACATGTCTGCGACTGCAGCATGATTGATGCCCACCCCACAGACCCCTCTGTCTTCTTCTTCGCAGATTAGCATTGGCTAAGGACGCTAAGGCCCTAAAACTTAAACCCCAAAAGCTCCGTCTGTAACTCCCAAACCCAAGATTCCTAAGATCCTGAGGCCATGAACCCGAAACCGATCGAAAACCCATGCGCGGAGGACAACAGTCTTGAGCTGGTGACCTGCGAAGAACTGTCGCGGCCTCGTGCTCTCGGATGTAGGTGGAAGCAAAGGAAGGCAGAGAGAGAGGGAGAGCGAAACGCTGGTATTTATCTGTTTATACTTGAATAGTTAACAGGAGAGAGCCATGCAGGGTTTCGCCCCCAGTTACTCGAGATGCTGAGGACCTCGTTCAGCTTTTTCCATCGAGGGCCGCTTCGTGAACACATCAAGCCCTGGGCTCGGCGCTCTTCGCTTTGTTCTCATTAGCTTGGTGGTGCGGCACTGGCTTTCGGAGGAAAGCCCAACGCCGGCGAGTTTAAAGCACCGTCGCTGGCAGGTTGACATGATGCAGAGCAAAGTGGACGTGACGAAGACTCGCTAACATGTTCTCATTTGACCAGCCTTGGAGACCATCCAGCGAAAGCTAGTCTCAGAACACTGCATGAGCGAAGCCCGAGGTTTCATAGCCGCCTGATAGCCACTCGCACGCCTCCAGGAGCTACGGGGTGAAGCTAAAGTAGAGTCTGAGGCTCCTACGGCTTGCGGTGCGGAAATGTCAGGCATAAAGTTATCTTGCGGTTATTTGGTGCATGCAGTTTGCCATATGCTGCATCTGCCAATCGGAGGACAGCGACAAAGCATTGACTTTGACCAGAACCTGGGCAAGTGCTACTCCTGGTCCCACCCAGAGGCCAGCAGATTGGCACAGCTTGCAGCAGATTCTCTCCCTGCTTGTCGACTCTCTCTCTCTCTCTCTCTCTCTCTCGCTCTCTGTCTCCATGTCACTCTTATGCAAACGTGTGCAAGCAGATTATGTACACAATATACATGAGTAGGCGGATTGCCGGCGTGCAAGACCACCAAGCAGCTACGTTGATGCCTGAACAGGCCAATGGTCCAACCCTGACGGCCACGGTGCTCGTAGACGGCTCCGGGCTCGTTTACCACAAGGGATCCCTTAAAGAAGCCCTTAAAGGAGGGCTTAAACTGAGCCCTGAGGGAAGGTTCTAGGGCTTGGGGTCAGCAGGAGGGAAGTGATGCCCAAAGGCTTGCATGTCATCGAGAGTCATGAGAAGCTGCAGCCGGAGCTGCTTAGGGTTTAGGGCCGTTTAGGGCTTGGGGTTTAAGGTTTAGGGTTTAAGGTTTTGGGTTTGGGTTTAAGGTTTTGGGTTTATCCTAGTCCTAGTTGCACGGAAGCACCGGCTTCGAGTGCCACTTAGGTGAGTATCCCATGCGGGTGGCCTTCGCACTTGCAGCCGAGGCATTTTTACATCAGCGCCTTTTCGGTGTGAGAAGCACATGCTGTACAAAGTAATTTGGTTCTTCGGATAATGATAACTATCATGCATGTTTTGCTACTCTTGCAAAGATTACAAACATGACTGTTACTATTAGTACTGACAGTAGCAGGAGAGTAGATTGGAGGATGGGGCACTGGATTTATGGCAGGCTCTTGCAGATGCGCGTCTGGCTCAAGCCAAAGATGTCAAGACGAGAGATCCATGCACCCGTGAACGTCCAAGTAGAGATGGGCTGACAGTGGCAAGCCTGTGCAACGGTGAAAGGTTATTTGGTTATGTCTCCTTCGGGTTCCTTGCGAGAAATATAGACTGCATTGCTCCGATACCCTAGTGTTATTATCAAGGGCATCCTTACGTATCAGGTCACCATGGTGCATGGCCCAATGAACTTGTCGAGGCTATCCGCATCCTCCGGGAGACAGTCCCGAAGGATACTGTGGAGGTGATCGTGGGTTCAGAGTTGTAGGTTTAGGGTGCTGCGTTCATGCCTCTAGCTTCTGTCAGATGCCTCTAGTCTTAGCGCTTAGAGGTGGGATTGTGCAGCACAAGCTTGTGCTTGTCAATGAAGCCTTCCCTCAACGAATGGAGTGGAGTAGGCCTCGTTCAAAGAGAGAACTCGTTCTCGTTTGGCATGTCGGCATCTGTGGTCTTTATGCACACGTGCAAGCTACCGCCTGAACTCTGCAAGGGGGCCAAAGCCGACATGGCCATCAACTCTCCTGAGATCCAGGCATTGAAGTTAAGGGTTAGGGTTTGGCGGTTTAGGGTTTAGCTCCCTTGCTTTGGTCATGGCCATGGCGGTTTCCTGAGCATCGAAGCGTGCGCGTCCGTCTTGCCGTCAGCATGGAGCTTCCCGGAGGCCCTTTTTGCGAAGTTCCAAAACCCAGCGGAGGTCGGAACCTTGGCTTCTGCGGTGCAAAGCGAGTGGTCCCCCATAGCACAGAGGTCGGAAGAGAAAAATAGTAGTAGCATCTCCTTACATTCCTTACAAAGGTACCTTACAATTTATTTTGGTACAGCAGAAGTCCCAACTCTTGAGACAGCTGCTTTAGCTCCTCCCAACCTTCCGGGCCGTCCTCCTAGCGAGCATGAAGCCGAAGCGCAAAAAACCCTAGAGCCCCTAAGCCCCTAAACCCTGAACCCCTAAAGCCCTAAACCCCTAAACCCCTAAGCCCCTAAACGCCTAACCCCCTAAACCTCCCGACTCCAGACCTCGAAACTGACACCCCCCAAAGCGGAAGGCCCTGCAAACCTGAGAACCCACTAAAAAGCGACGAAGGCCCCCCCTGCAAGCGTTATGAAGCCCTTAGAGAAGAATGTATAATTACTTAGTTCCCCAATGCCCAACCTTGAAACTTGTTGGATTCTTATAATTTAGTAGTACCCTGAAAGTTTAACCTTTTATGTCCCTGGCTTATTGGGGAAGTAAGTGAACGTCCGTAAAGAACACTAGAACATCTTCTTACAGAGCCCTATAGCCTTATGGAGCCTTCAACATCTAATAGAGCCCGGCTTAGCGTTTAGGGTTTAGGGTAACCCTAAACCCACCCTATATTCTAGGAACCCAGCAAAGAAACGAACGCTTAGGCCGACAAGCTCACGAAGATCGAGAAGGACTTGGAGGAGGTCAGGTTTAGGGCTCCGGGTTTTGGGTTTTGGGGTTCAAAGCTTTGGGGTTTAGGG
>CAJNJA010101585.1:0-46526 GCA_905231915.1 Symbiodinium necroappetens
AATGCACACACACACACACACGCACGTAAATAATTACAGGCAGACAGAGACAGACAGCCATGCAGGCAGGCAGGCAGGCAGGCAGGCAGGCAGGCACGCAGACAGACAGACAGACATGCACACATACATGTGTGTGACGCATGCTTGCACAGATGGACCATGATTTCGATATTGACAGATGCAGGAATCAGTAAATCTTCGTGTTGAATCAGGCCAGACCGTTTTTTGGTGGCAAAGCAAAGTTTCACAGTTCAGCCACCTCACGAACATGTGGAAAGGTGACTGTCTGTACAGCATGGAGGCATGGTGTACAGCATCATGTAGACAGGGTTGGATATTTCGGCGCGATGATTAGGAGAAGCATCGACGGCTCGTGCAAAAGCACCTGCCCGGCGGCTCACCTGTGATGCTTGTTCGCGGGGAGCAGGACGGCTCGCCAATACGAGCCATTTATTTGCCGCATGGATCGCTTGACGGCATTGCTTCAAAAATTGCCTGCCAGATCCAAAACGTTAGAAGTTTGCCGGCACAATGCAAGCACCCGTCATGCATGCCCGAGGCCGAGCGATGAACGCTTGGAGGAGAGTGGCGAAGACCGACGCAGCGTCTCTGGCCTTGGTGGCGCTGACAGAGATGCTCCCGGCGTCAAAAGGGTGCATCCCGGTGCATGGCAGTCACCTGATTCGGGATAGACAGGCCCTCATTGGAGGCAGTTTCGAGCATATTCGAAGCCTGTCCTTGTGCGTGGCATGAGAATTTGAAAGCACGTCTGAGACGTCTACAGGGTATCGCCGCAAGTATTGCAGCCATGTGGATCTTCGTTCTTCGGCGTCGGCTTCCTATCATGCAAAATCGTACAAGCCAACAGCATTTCTAGCTGCCGTAGTCATGGATAGAAGTCCCGCCCCTGGATACGGCTGACATGTGCAGCATCATGTGCGTTTGGAGGAGGAGGGGACGCGGATCCGTCAGGCCTACGTGCATCCATTGCTGCATCAACGTGCGTACAACTTTTCGGGGACCTGCCGAGAGAAGCTCCACCAGCCCACTAATTCAGCCAGGCCACATGTCTCGCAGCTACAGTGGCCGACTACAAGTTGAGACACGAGCCCGCATAAACTTCAAGCCAGCAACAAACATCCCCAAGACCGCATCGAATGGCAGCAGCGCCTCATGCGCCGGCTGCGGCCACCGCGCGGAGCGCGAGGTCGGGACTGTGGGGGCACACGAAGTCTTCAACTTTAGAAGCAGCAGTTCTGACGGAGTTGAAAGAGCAGCGTCTGGTTGTACCAGGATGCGGGCAAGCGGTACAGACCCTGGCAGAGGCACAAGCGCTAGCCCCTTGCTGGCATTGTGCATCACTAAACTCTGAAAGCTTCAGGTAGCACGTCTCGTCAAAGGCAGGTCCATGGACTTGCAAGCCGAGGTGGCCTCCATCCGCGACGGAAGCCTTGAGCGTCAAGAGGTGCGCGCGAGTTTGCGATCGGGTGGTGCACATGGAACGTCCGAGACTGTAGCTGGACCTGATACGGACGTAAAGCAAGGAGACCTTGCTGTACCGGGACGTGCCGCTAGATGTACTTGCAGACTTTATGACGATGCAGTACGATCTTGTCTAGAGGTTGTCAAGGGATGCCTTTTCCAAAAGGGGTGAAGGTTAAGCTCAAGGCTAAGGCAAAGGGGGGTGGCAAATTTGAGCCGAAGAGTGGCCGGCCACTAGCGGTCGGCTGCTGCTGCAGGTCGAAATCTTACATATTCCTACACCCTCCTTTGTAGCACTTATTTGTGCTCTATGTTTTTTTCGCTCGTGATAAGAGGAAACCGTATCAAACGACCAAAAGCGCTCGAGTATAACAAAAAGCGCACGAGGCTAAACCGATTGTCCTAGATAAGCTCTAAGACAGCTCTGTTGGATTGTTTTGAAGTGGAGTCTTCCTGTTTGTTATGTTGAGGCTAGTACTTTAGTTTAGGGTTCAAGGTTTAGGGTTTAGGGTGTAGGGTTTAAGGTTTCGGGTTTAGGGTTTAGGGCTCGCACAAACATACATACTCGCATGTGCACCACCTGGACGACATCTCCACAGAGATGGGCTTCTTTTTTCGCCTGGGACTGAGCGGGTCGTCTGCATCAGCACCGATAGTGCTCTTTAAAGAGTCATCGATACTGCATCAAAACACGTGTCATGCTTCGTATTGCCACCAGTCGTGAGGATCCAATCCTTCTAGAGATTCTGCTAATCCGGCCCACCATATCTTCATCGCTCCATGTTGCAAAGCCTCGTCAACATTTGCATGGCTGTGGTTTGAAAGGTCGATAATAATTATTCGGATTGGATGCAGCTGAGGGACAAATAGCATTGAGGCAGTACTGTGGCAAGGATGTGTCGGCAGTTGCACATTGGATTTGTCTCTCCAAATTTCTCCTTAAGGGCTGTAAGGCCTCATTAAATTAAGAGTGGCTAGCACCGGTGATTGTCAATAATTATTTTGGGATGCTAAATATACCAAGTAGCAGAATATGGCCGAATAGATGAACTTTCGGTCGAATCTTATACAAAGCCCAGCCCCTTTGAGCAGTCCATCTTGCCATTCCAACATAGCCTTCCTCAGTCATCTTTAGATATCCTAGTACGAGCTAGAGCACCCCAACCGAAATCGACCACATAATATGTGGCCAGGCATCGAGAAAGTTCCATCCACATTGCACTGCTTCGCGTGCTGCGGACAAAGGTATCCAGACTCCATGCCCATATAAAATAGTCATGAGGTGGTTCCCTTCCGAAAGTACCCAAAGCAGCAGCTGCAAGCCTTCATTCATATCCTAGGTGCAAAGCATCCAGGCAACAATAAAAGACCTCGGGTACCCAACCAAAACAACAGCCTGTCGGTACCAACCGATTCTTGTGCATTCCAAAAGCATCACCCTGTTCTGCCTTGACGACAGCAAGCTTTGCAGCCAACCATTTCGCCAGCAAGGCAACATCATAGGCTTTTCCACAGCCGTGCGGAAACTGCTGCTGCCTGAGCTGGGCTATGGGGTTTAGGGCTTAGGGGTTTAAGGGCTTAGGGTTCGGGGTTTAGGGTTTAGGGGTTTAAGGGCTTAGGGTTCGGGGTTTAGGGGTTTAAGTGCTAAGGGTTTGGGGTTTAGGGTTCAGGGGTTTAAGGACTTAGGGTTTGGGGTTTAGGGTTCAGGGGTATAAGGGCTTAGGACTTGGATTGCAAGTATATTCTACATCCGGTTCGCGATTTATGTAGGGAACGTAGGCGGGGCTTAAGGTTCGGAGTTCGATAGATTTTGGCACATTAAACTGGAGCAGTGATGTTGCGATTCGATCTTGAAAGTCTTCAGACTGAAAGACTTCAAACTTGTTGTTCGGTGATTCTGCTCACACCAGAGGCGAAATTCCCCATATGCAGTCTCCAGCTTCTTGTCGATGGAGCCAGCATTGAAGCAGCCAAACCGGCAAAGAAGCAAAATCGATGAAGCACAAAGATCTTTGCCGAATCCTAGATTCATGCAGTGAAGTATATCTGGTTGAATCCGTACCGGGTCGTTCCCTCCAGGTATAGACCGTAATGGCGACACTTTTCGTTTGAACGGATTGGGGATAGGTCCAGAAAACGTACGAAGCTGCGATGTTGCACTGCAGTCCCACCAATCCTTATGATCAGATATAAAGCATATCTAGAGAGCATATCTAATAGAGCTGCTCGAATAGATTAGATGTATGTATCCTGCTTGGGCACGAGGACAACTTGCTAGGTGAATCCAAGTTTCGTCCCCGGGACACAAGTGGCATTTCCTCAAATTGGTAAATCCAACACCAAGATGAAATGCTTTTCTCACATACGGCCAGTCGCCCTTGGCAGCCACAAATGCCACCCAGAACGTCTTCGGAGTGCCTCCTACCTGAGGATGAACAGGGTTCTTAGTTTTGGAACTTATATCATGGAGCAGGATTTATAAAGCCAGGATTTAGGTTTAAGTGTTGTGATTTATATCAGCGAGCCTAAGTTAAATAGTACAGGAGCATGATATCACAAGTGGAACATCGGATCAAAATGATTTCTGTGTGATCAGCTTAGATACCTCTACGGTTACTCCTCGTTCGAAGAGCTGAATGAACTCAGCTGCGATTGCCTGGTGCAGTCCATCGATCGTTTTGTCGCCCGGGGCATAACAGGACCCCGGCATGATGGAATGCAGAAGCCTCGTACAGTAGGAGTGCCTTTGATGCTCGAGGAAATGCTCAACTGATGTGTCGTTTCTTGGTTTATACTAACCTACAGATAAGATATTGAAAAATGTTGAAGTAAGAATCTCGCAGGAGCCCATGCGTATTCAGGTGATCCTCGCCCAGCCAGGGCACCACACACTGAAAATTGGTGATGAGCACCGGTACTTTGGCCAAGCCCCTCCCCTCATCACCGTGTATGCACATGGGTATCGTTCGGGCTCGCTCCTCTGCTGTCTTCTTTACATAAATGTCGTGCGATTCATTGCTCGGACGAAGCCTCTCCCAGAACCTGCTGAAGACATCTTCAAAGCCAGTTTCCCAAGTATGATACCCAGCTAAGCAGAATTGACCACCAGCTGTGCCCAAAATGAACTCCAGCCAGTCAGTGAGGCGAAGAATGGGATAGTTCACATCCACACACCCACCCCCTTTCTTTCGAATTTTCAATGGTGTAGTGGAGATGGGAATCGGCAAAGTTTGACCTTCTCGATGAACGAACTTATGTAAATTCCGAGCAGCATTGTGGTAGTTGCCAGCCCCCAAGCGGCCGATCCGGTCGATTTCAGGGTCGATGACACCTGTTGGGCACGGCTGGGTATCAACCCTGGGAATCGTGATTTAGGTTGGGTATTAGGCCTTATGCGTAGATTCGTAGATGTTGTCTGGGGAGTTTCAAGCTTCGGATGAAGAGTAGTGGTCTTGTGGAACTGATCATACCTGTTGTCTTCGAGAGCTGGGTTTCGGGTACTTTCGAGAGCTGGGTTTCGGGTACTTAGGCTTAGCTTCGGCTCGGGGTGTTAGTGCTTTAAGGTTAGCTTGATTTTGGAGTTTCGGGCTTGGGGCTGGTAGTTAATTGTGCTGGGTCTATTTAGGTTGCTCCAGCCTAGCTTCTTCATTCGTTTGGCAGCGATAGCAGCCATCCGGACCACAGATCTGGCGTCTGCCTTATTATGTTGCGACCATAACATCATGCATCTGAATGAGGCCATTAGCTAGATTAAATCAAGGAGCTCCTCGCTCCATGTTAATCATCAAAGCATCGGCAAGGTCATCACTGGATTCCGAATCAGATCCTTAGCGAAGAAGCCGGGGCTTTATGGGTATGATCCAGACCTGAGCGAATGAGGCCTGGACCCTTGGGCGAATCTGCTTCTGCTGGCGGTGCGAGGCCTGCGTGGGGCTATTGCTTGGGGTCATACAATTATATGCAAGCATAGATAAATTTAGCTGGCTACTTTGGCTTCAACATCACAACAAGCAGAGCGGTTTTCAGCAGCCGTAGCGTCACGATTCGAGGAAGCTCGAGACATTCTTGCGAGCTCTGACCCCTTAAATTTTGCCTTGCCAGACATATGGGTGCAAAGAGTGCTAATGCTTTTAGGGTTTAGGGTTTAGGGTAGGACTAGGGCTAGCTAAGTCTTAGCTATAGTGTTACACCATTAGACTGCAAGGCTTCCACCTGTGCAATTCACCAAACGATTGCACTAGCAAAATGCTGGGGCGGATGCCCGGACTCAGTGTCGCTTCTTCTTGCTCGGCTTGCGATCGTCGCCAGCAGACCTTTTGCTTGCAGGCTTCGAGTCCTCATGGGTTTTCTTCTCGGCCTTCGCCTTTGGCGTGGGGGCCTTCTTCGGCGATTTTTTTTCCCACCCTTCTTACGGCCCGATTTTCCCCTTCGGCTCGACGGTGTCGTCGATCCCCCAAGATGGCTGCTGCTCGGTCGGAAGCTCCTAAGCTTGTTCATGGACACCCATGCATACTGACAGACAGATGGACAAAGACACCCACACACCCACACACCCACACACCCACACAGACACAAACACACACACACACACATATATATATATATATACACACCAACACCAACACCAACACCAACACCCACACCAACACAATAAATGCACAGCGAGATTCCGGGCCCTGGAAATATAGTTGTTCAAGGTTACATCTGTCTTCGTGCACGTCACGAATGCATTCAGGATCTCCGTCTTGAGCTGCGGGGTTTTCCTGGGTTTAGGGTTTGGAGGTTTAGGGATTGGGGTTTAGGGTTTTGTGTTTAGGGTTCGGGCGGGCAACAGAAAATTGGATCCGGGAATCGAGCCATCCAGGTCTCCCACAGCTTCAGCCTCCTTCTCTGTCAAGGTTTTGTAAAGACCATTCATCTGATCCAAGAGGGTCTGCATATGGGTAGCAATCCTGGGCTATGACACATGTACGATAGTCCTCAAACAATCTAATGACGAACCACAGAACCCGGAATCGAGACCAGCTGCTCCGTTGCCCGTGGGTAGTTCATCTTCTTCAGCTTCTCCTAATGCAAGCAGCTAAGTCAGCTAAGTACTAGTTATGTGCATCTCGTGGGTTTTCGATGTAGGAACTAGTTACAGCACACTATGTCCTGCTCGAGACATCCATTCTCGATCTTCTTTGCCAAGATCCCCAGAAAGCTTGGGAGGGTCGTGAGAGGGTTGTCGTTCTTTCGGAGCGTCGGGAACACATGCCTGGGCCAAAAACACATTGAGTATCCCAACGGAATTACTGAGCGAAATCCACAAACTTCTAAACCCCTCACCCCGAAACCTTGCAGGGCGAACGACCTGCTCTTGGATGCGGGGAGGCCATCCGAAGGCTTGTGCTCGGTTTCCTCGGCTTCGGCACCGGGAACATCATCGTCCAAGATGTAGCCGTCTTCATCCTGGGTTTAGGGGTTTTCGGTTTCGGGTTTAGGGGTTTAGGGTTTAAGGTTTAGGGGCTTAGGGTTTATAGGGTTTAGGGTAAGGGTTTAGGGTGTAGGGTTTAAGGTTTACGGGTTTAGGGGTTTAGAGGTTTAGGGCTTATAGGGTTTATAGGGTTTTGGGGTTTAGGGTGTAGGGTTTAGGGGGAGCGAATGTGGCAATTAGACTTCGGGGGACAATTGTTGTTGGGATAATGGGGCCTCGACTTCGGCTTCGGCCGACAGAGACTTCTTGGTTCCTCGTTCGGTGCGGTTCACAAACTTCTCTTCGATGACCAATTTGGCCTCTTCGGTTTTATGCACTTCGTTCGTTCTCAGCCTGCCTTTGCTGGCTGCCCAGGCAAAGCTGTTGTCGGCCATTTGCCTCGGATATGGGTTCGGATAAGGCGGATTAGGGTCGGGGTTCAGGGTCTAGACTAATTTAATATGATACAGCTGCTAAAGTATCCGAATATATATTATGAAGGCAGGAAAGTCACTTCGTGTAATGGCACTTTTCCATCAAGTACTGCTTCGTAACCCACATAGCATTGCTTTCGGCAGACTGCTGGTTCAGCACATACTTCTGCACTAGGAGATCGATCTTCTTGAAGTCCGAGTGTTTCTCGAAAAGCTCGCGGAGCTTCTTTCCTCGGAACATTATATTCTAGCTAGAGATAACTTATCGAAGTTTTTGAGGGAGGAACACAACACAACACAACCGAGCTAAATGTCATCTAGGAACTCCCATCCTCAGTGGCATAGAGACTCAAGGCTTCCTTGGAGGCCTTCACCGGCCCACCATTCGTGGGCTTGAAGACTCGTCTCATCCTGGGATTGGGTCTGAGGGCTTTTCAGTTTTAGGGTGTAGGGTTTTAGGGTTAAGGGTTTATCATTCTTAGGTTTGGGGTCTAGGGTTATTGGGGCTTAGGGTTTGTGGAGTTTAAAGTTTCTAGGCTTTAAGGGTTTAGGGCTTCAGGTCGTTCAGGCCTTGGGGCTTAGGGTGTTTAAGGGTTGGGGTTTTAAGGTTTGTGGAGTTGAGAGTTTAGGGTCTTGTGTGCCGTGGCTCCGGTAGTAGGTCTTGTCGAACTTTTCACGGCTGTACTTCTTCGGCTTCAAGGCCTTGTGGCTTCGAGGAGAGAGGGTCTTCTTAGAGCGAGGGGAAGGGGTCGTGTTCGTGCTCGTGTTCGTGGTCGTGTTCGTGGTGGCAGTTGCTGGAGAGTAACCCAAAGGAACCGACGACTCCCCATCCGACTTCTGGTGCCGGCCAGGAGAGTCCTTGGTCTCTGCTGCCGACGGAGGCCTCTCTAGTGGGGTGTCGGGCAATGTCTCGCAATACCTCCAAGCACTATCGAAGCTGGATCCTCGAGCAGGAAACTTGGGGGCTGCTTGCTTCGGGTTCTCAGCTGGTGCTGCTGCGAGAGCTTCGGGTCTTGCTGCGGGTTGCTTCGGCTTCACGGGTGGTGCTCCTGGGGAAACTTTCGGGGCTGCTGCTGCTTGCTTCGGGTCCACACTAGGTGCTCCTGGGGAAACTTTCGGGGCTGCTGCTTCTTGCTTCGGGTCCACGATAGGTGCTCCTGCGGAAACTTTCGGGGCTGCTGCTGCTGCCTTGGGGTCCACAAGAGGTGCTCCTCTAGAAAGTTTCGGGGCTGCTGCTGCTGCCTTCGGGTCCACAACAGGTGCTCCTGTAGAAACTTTCGGGGCAGCGACTGCGGGAACTTGGGAACCAGAGGGTGGTGGAGGTGCTCCACGATGAATCGCCGAACCTGACCAACATAGGGGCCCGAACACAAAGCCTATGGAACTTCGCTTTGACATTCTGACACCACAAGCCCAAAGCACCTCGAGCCGGAGGTGCCGATGCTGCTCTGCCGACCTTGCTCTGCAAGGCTGCGATCCGTCGGCGGGTCGCCTCAGACGGGCCACTCGTGGGCTTAGGGTTTAGGAGCATAAGGCTTCTTAGGATTAAGGGTTCAGGGAGTCTAGGGTTTAGTAGGGATTAGGGTTTGGGGTTAAGGAAATAACCTCGGCTAGAGGTAAGGGTTCGTTATGTGCCAAAGCCGGGTTTAGGATTCTATAGGGATATAGTACTTTAGTTCAGTCCTCCCCCCCAACCCCGACATCAAAAAGATGGATGAAGTGCAAATCTTGGCACCTGGTCCTATGCTCACTCTACATCTATAGTCTATAGTACATTAATACATCAGTATCTATCTATCTATCTATCTATCTATCTCGATATCTATATATATATATATATCGAGATAGATAGATAGATAGATAGATACATAGATAGCTAGTTAGATAGTATATAGATACATATGTACATAGAGCACCCTAGCTATGTATGTATATATAGAGATAGTACAAGAGGGGCTAGATAAATGTTAAGTAATCCTAAAGTCCCAAAAGGAGGACACCTAGATAACCAAAACCAAGACTGTGCAATCCAGTTGCTTCGATGTGTTCTTCCAAGCTCTGCTTGTCCATCATGAGAATGCCCGACTAGGAATAAAGGTCTAGTGGTTTTCGAGCACTCAAAACCTGGATTGGAAAGATGATCGAGCACACACTGCATGGCTTCAAAAAGTGGCCTGGCTGCTCAATAAACGCCCGACAGAGCTCAACCGGGAGCGATGTGCAAAAGCTCACGATACATTTTTTTAATTTGCGCCTGTTTGCGGTTATTGGTGGGAATTTGCGCCCAATTGGCGCTGAATTGCGCTACGTGTTTTTTTGCTTCAGAACCAGAAGATCGAATCAAAAGTCCAAAAAACGCTCTAAAAGCGTTCGGCTGCCAAAAACCCTTTCCAAGTCCTGAGTGGCACCAAAACTCACCACCGGGAGAGCTGCACCAAGTCCTGAGCATTTTTGGGCTGGGTTCAGGGTTTCCTCTTGTGGCAAGAGGACGGGGCCTGGCTGCCGGCTCGGGGTTCCTATCCTGGGGCCAGGGGATTCCTATTCTAGCAAAGAGGACGGGCCTGGGGCCCGGCTGGGGTTCGTGGCTCGTGGCCCCCTATTTTCCTTATTACAAAGGGTCTAGATGCTGGTGTTTGGGGCTCGGGGCTCCTATTCTTTTTAGGGGGACTCCTAACCTACGAAGAGGCCTGGGCTGGGGTCCGGGTTTCCTATTCATTCGGGATAGAGTTCCTGTACATAGGAACTATATAAGGTTGGCCTGGTCTCGTATGGAGTGTGCCTGGTAGGGGTTTGGGTTGGGCTGCAAAAATTGTATGGTTCCTAGAGGACTAGGCAGTCTGGGTTTGTGGATGGGTTAATTTTTGAAGGTTCAGATTTGTTGCAGCTATATAGTGTATATATATCTTTACACATGTAGTATAATATGTGCATATATATATATACACACAGTACGGTATATTATGTAATTATACATATTCCATATTCTATTTATCTATCTATCCATCTATATACTATGTATGTATATATATATATACACAAGTATATCTTTACACATATCGTATATATACACATACAATATTAGGATTGGGCTTCGGACCCAAATCGCACGATACGTGCCTGGGGCCCTGGGGCTAGCTCCTGCTGACTACACGAGGACGAGGGTTTAGTTAATTGTTTGGGGTTGGTTGGTTGCTTGAGAAGATTTCATTTTCGGTGGGATTGTGGTATGCTGGCTTAAAGGGTGGAGGTTTTGACGAAAAGAATAAGTTTTCTGCCTGAAGTCAGATCTTCCCTAAAGCACAAGATGTGCTTCAGATTGGGGTTTAGGGTTTAGGGGTTTAGGGTTTAGGAGTTTAGGGTTTATAGGATCTAGGCTTCAGGCTTGCCACAGAACCCTCTTGTCAAATCTCAGATACAGACTACAGCCACCAAATAACCTTCGGCCCCAAACCCCGACTAAACATCGCCCGTAGGATTTGACGATTGCTCTCATAGACAAAGCCTTCTGATTGGAGGACAAGACAAACCAAAGGGTTTAATTTTCTAGGTATATATTATGTAACATCTAGCTATTTAGAATATATATATAGAACTAAGTACCATATGTGTAGGTGTATGTGTGTATATATATATAGAGGTCTAATCTATATGTCGCCTATAACTATATGTCGACTATAACCATCCCTATCCATCAATTATATATGATTAACCCTAAACCCTAAACCCCTAAACCCTAAACCCTAAATCTAGAGGCCCCCGACCTCGCCAAGCATCCTTTTGTGAAAAGGCGAACACCAGCCAAGCGAGGTCACCTGCAGTGCGAGAAACCTACTAAAACCCAAGCCCCGTAGAAACTAGAAGCTAGGAGCCCTTGACCCCAAAGCAGTTCGGTGAAACATTCGCAACGACAGATCCTAGAAGCCCTGCAAAGCCTGAAATCCTCAAATCCTGGAAACAACCTCCGACTTCAAACCTGAAAGGAACCCGGAGCTTCGATGTTCGAAGAGGCATCACTTGGGCAGGTTTCTTTAAAGATGATCCTGTGATGGGTGCAGACAAGTGGCTGTACCTCACCATAAGACCCGAAAGTGGATGCCAGCAGTAGTAAACATATCGGTGAGGTTGGTCTGAATGCGATCCACTCTAGCGAACAGTGACCGGTACAAGGAGGCATGTTTGTCCAGAACGACGGTACCCTGGTCCAGCCTTTCCTCGATAGACCTTAGCCTAGCATGTATCCGGGCCACTTCGGTCCGAACAGCAGAGCACTCAGCACGAAGCTCGGCAACCTCCTCGTGTAGCCGATGAACTTCCGAGCTCACAGCAGCGACTCTAGACCATTCCATGAACGATTTGGCGAATTTGGCGTGAGGATGTTCGGGCTGTCGCTAGTGCATGCAGAGATTAGGGTTTGGGAGTTTTCAGGTTTGAGGGTTTATTCTGGGCTTAGTCCCTGTGCAGACTCTGGGGGCTCGAGCACTTGGTTTTCGGGCACCGGCGAAAGGCCTGCATTCTCACACAGCAGTTACATCGCTCTCAAAGGATCGATGAGCCCCATAGGTTTAGGGTTAAGGGTTATTTTGGTGTATGGCCTAGGATGCATTAGCCGGGGTCTGGATTCTAGATCCATCGTAGCTTCTCGCTTGGCAGCCTCGATGCAATCATCATCGCCTACCATCATGCTGCATCAGTCATCACCACACATGAACATCCACAAAAAGTGCATGTCATCTAGATAACCATTAGTTATCTTCGTTCCCTCCTAAATATTTATTGAGGAGAGCACGGGTACAATAGCAGAACCCAGACCCTAACCGTCACCGGCAAAGTCATCATCCTCATCATCTTCTTATCATCACGAACAGCATCATGAATATCATCATCTTGCATCCTCACATTAACAAGTTTTAGGGTTTAGGGTTTAGGCTGCAAAAGGGTTGGGGTGTAGCTGACCCTCTACTTGCGAGCAAACCCCACACACTATGTTGCAGGTCATAAACCCTAGACCCTAAACCCCTAAACCCTAAACTGAAAAACCCTAAACCCTAAAGAATATGTTACAGGTTATAGGGTTCGGGTCCAAGGGTGAGAGAACTCCAACATCCAGCCCCAAAGCTTTTATGTAATGGAAGCACGGGAAGGCGGTGACCTGCTGTGCCCAGTGCGGATGCTCGGGCAGCCCAGCCCTCAACTCTGCCGGGCATCGAACTTCACCTGACGAGGGGCTTAAGGGATCGGAGCTTTTATGAATGTGCAGAGGCAGGCTTCAGGATGCAGTTCAAGTCCGTTTTCACAAGTGCCGGCTGCATGTCTGCATAGCAGATGAGTGCATGACATCACATCGTGAAGATTCTGCTGTACTAAGCTCGACCGTGTTGGCACGTTTGAGCAAAGCAAAACTCCACATGCCATTGTCTCCCTCGCACATAACTAGCCGTATGTGCAGTGGCCCAGTCAAAAGTCTGCTCTAGGCAGCAGCTGCTTCGGCACATAAAGCTCGATCAGTAGATCTTCAAACCATCACAGCACAGCACGATGTCCCCCGTGAGGCCGGTTCGTCGTGTGCTCCAGGTAGCTAATCCGTCTCAGCATAAGCCTCGAATGCGAGGTTGGATGGGAGAGGTCAGAAGAGGTCTAGGGTTTAGGTTTAGGGGTTCACTCTCTAGGGTTTAGGCTTTTGGATTACAAGCACTGAGCATAAGCCTGGAATGCGAGGTCCCAAGGGGTCTAGGGTTTATAGGGTTTCATTTAATTTAGGGTTTAGGCTTTAGGATTTGGGGTTTACAAGCCCGGAGCATAAGCCTGGAATGCAAGGTCACAAGGGGCCTGAGGTTTATGTTTAGGGTATCACTTTATAAAATTTAGGCTTTAGGCTTTGAGGTTTACAGGCATAAATACCTAACTATATATGGTTAACCAAAAAAGCAGAATAACCGATTATATCGAGTGGCTTGCTTGGCTGCGGCTTTGGCTTCTTCAGCAGATAACCCCTGCTCTTCTGCTGCTTTTCGTGCTTTGTGGTAGGCGATGCTTTTGCGGCTTTTTTTGGCTTTCATTGCTGCAACAGGATCCTCATCGTCTTTTGCAGTTGCTGCGATCGTGTCTGCTTTGTTCCTCGCTCCTTTGCCTTTGCCCCTCGGCTTCATGTCTCCTTCCTCCTTCGGCTCCTCGCCCTTCGGCTTCACGGTTTTTGCTTTGGGCTTTTTGGGGCTCTTCTTCTTAGGGCTCACCTTAGCCTTAGGCTTGCTTGCTCCCTTCGCCTTGGCTTTGCATGCGTGGGGTTTTGGCTCCTCTTCCTCGTCGGCCCGAACCCCTCGCTTTCTCTTGGGCCCACCAGCTTTGTCTGCCTCGTCCATCGCATCGGCCTTCTTGTTTCCCCGGCCACGACCTCTGCCCCGGCCCGAACTTCTGCCCCGGCCGGAACTTCTGCCCCGGCCCGAACCTCTGCCCCTCGATTTCGGCGCTTCGACAGAATCCGGGTCCTCCTCATCAGCTTGGGCCTTCTTGGCCCGAGTGAGCTTGCTCTGCTCTTCCGGCGAAATGGCCGCCAGATCCTTTAGGATTGCAGGGCGATCACGATCACTTCGCTTTAAAGCTGGCTTGGAATCCATGGATTCTGTGTCTGGAGCAACATACTCGTAGTGCTTCGTGTGATCCTGGTCAGATTCCGGCTCTGTGTCTGTGCAGGATGCCTCTGCCGAATCGTTGCAATCGGGCATGACTTCATCTGCTACCGGGACTTCGGCTGCTTCTGCAATGCTGTCGGGCATGACTTCATCTGCTAGGGTGTCTTCGGCTGCTTCTGCGATGCTGGTCTCGGGCATGGCTTCATCTGCTACCGGGTCTTCGGCTGCTTCCAGGATGCTGGTCTGCTGCATGACTTCATCTGCTAGGGTGTCTTCGGGTGCTGCTTCTGCAATGCTGGTCTCGTGCGTGGTTTCATCTGCTAGTGACTCTTCGGCTGCTTCTGCGATGCTGGTCTCGTGCGTGGTTTCATCTGCTACTGGGTCTTCGGCTGCTGCTTCTGCGAGGCTGGTCTCGGGCATGATTTCATCTGCTAGCGAAACCCCAGGTGCTTCTGCGATGCTTGCATCCATCTGCAACTCCACTGCCGTGGGGACGGGTGGGAAGAGCTCTTTACGAACATCAGGCTCCCCCTGCTTGTCGTGCACCACGACTCCAGGGCTGCAAGCCTGCTGTTGCAACTATGTACACCCCCAGCTTAATCAGGGTTTAGGGTTCATAGTTTAAAATTTAGGAGCTAGAAGTTACAAAAGGTATCCAAAGCTAGGGTTTAGGGCCAGAACTTAGTCTTTAGAGCTTTAGGGTTTTAAAATTCGTACCCAGAAACCCAGAACCCCATGCCTTCTTCTCCATGGACTTCTCCACAGCCAACGATTCGGCGAGGTCGAGCGGAAGCGTGTCTCGGCGATCGGCCCCTGGGCTCAAAGTGGGCTTGGAATCATCGATCATATGATTTATTAGGACTAGGGTTGGGGTTCGGGGTTTTAGTTTATTTATGACAGACGAAAGTGGGCTTGGAATCATCGATCATATGATTTATTAGGACTAGGGTTGGGGTTCGGGGTTTTAGTTAGTTTAAGACAGATGAAAGTGGGCTTGGAATCATCGATCATAAGGATTTATTAGAAGTAAGGTTGGGGTTCGGGGTTTTAGTTTATAATTAAGACAGACAAGTAGCAGCACAGGTGGGAATCCAGGGGTGCAGGCACTCCATCTTGATCAACCAGTGCAGCTAACATCTCTGTAAGCTTCTGTTCTTCTTCCTGAAGAGCTAGCAACCTCTGAAGCTCTTCAAGAATAGCCCCCTGCTGCTCGAGCTCCTCGGCCAACTGCAGTTGATCAAGATCATCAGCCAAAAGTCCTGGGTTTCGTGGGTGATTCGATGCTTGAGCCAAGGTTTAGGGTTAGGGTTTAGGGTTTAGGGGTTTAGGGTTTAGGGTTTAGGGTTGGGGTTTAGAGCATTAGGCCGAGGGAAATCTTAAGGCATTGGGTTTAGGATCTAAAAGGCTTGGGAGGTTTGTGCGGTGCCCTCAAAAACACAATGCCCAATTTGCTTTAGGATCCCACTGTTGCATCCTCACACGAAGGCCCAGATGAACGAGAGTCCGACGGGGGCGTAGCAGGAATCACTTTGCCACTCCCATGGGGGCAATTCTTCACCCAAGGATTCTCCCCCGAGCCCAAGCTGGAACTGCTGAGCCTGCGATCCTCCGAGGCACTGCCAGTTTCCGGAGCCATGCCTGGGATGTTCAGAGGCGGGAGATGTATATGTATGTATTAAGCAGACACTTCTAATCTGCAACAAAGACACTCAAGCTTTCGCAGTCTACCTCAGGATCCTGCTCCAAGCAGACATATTGGATTTGATTGCAAAATACATCAGGCTGAACGAACAAACCGGGCCTCGACAAACTCTGCCTCGCTTTCGGGGGCTTCGGTAGAAGCTTCATCATCTGAAAGAGAATCGAAGCTCCGAGATCCTGGGCATTTTGGGTGGTGCTTCGGTTTGAAACTGTTTGCCTACCTAGCTTTTGTATGGTTCGAATGCATCCAAAGTACTCGGATTGGGAGGCAGAGGGATGGATGCTGCTGCCCACAGTTTTTGAACTGCTCGTTCCCTGGGATAGTGGCCACGTTTAGCCGACCTCGAGAATATGGATACGAGCCTTCGTAGGGCCCAGCTCTGTGCATGCACCACATCGCCTCGGCTGTATGTTCATGCCCTAGAAACTACTTATGATCGTTCATATTATAATTCTATAATACAATAGATCGTATGATTGCTGTAGAGGATCGCTTCACTTCCGGCATGCCCATCGGGCGGGCACAGTGAAAGAAGCTTCTGACTTCGTTCCGAATGCATTGAACAGGTGGTCTCATTCCATGGAACTTAATCAATGGGGCGAGCACCTCCACATTCAATATCACATCCATTCGTGAAAGGAAATCGCGAGGCAGGATGCAAAGGCTCGAAGCCGAGGCTCGATTGAGAATAACCTTATTCTCCATCCATGATCTCACTACTGCCGAATCCATTGCCACAAGAAGGCCCAAAGGCCGCCCCAAAACTAGCTACCTGAAGCTTCAGATGAAAAGCCAAAGTGTGCCACAACAACCAAACCAATCAGCATGTGCAATCGCTCGAACTCAACTGTAGCTGATGCAGTGGCAAGGAGGGTAGCACCTTGTATCTCGTAGAGGATGAGCACCGAAAAGTCCCATTGTACCTGTCGTTGCAGGAGGCATCGACTATGACTACCAGCTCCCGATGGCGTGCACACACACACACACAGAGATTGAGCCAACACTTATATAATAATACTCGACCATGCTAACTCCCAGGATAGAAATATACACCTGAACCCCTTAGCCGGACCCAAATACCTTAAATCCGGGGGCACCGGTCGATCTGCTTCAAGGCCATACCATCAGCTTGCATCGCCGGGGGGTATTTAGCTATAGGGTTTCATTTGGGTCCTGTCTCCCCCTCTCTCTAGCTCTCTATGTCTTGGGGTTTTAGGGTTTATATAGCTTAAAAGGCTAGCTTATCACCCTAGCCAAAGAAGCTATATAGGGTTTAGGGTCCAGGTTAAGAATCGCAGGGATTTGTGGCTTGAAGTGGAACTATCGATCTATAGGTTATCAAGTGATCCTGGGCTCACGACAATCGAGCAAAAGCTTGCCGGCCAACAGCCCAACGTCACGATTTTGCTGTCATCCTGGCGCTAGATGGATGTTTCCCATCCCACCCTCGATCCTCGTTCTTATAAGTCCAAACCCACTATGCTCGATCTATTGAAAGCAGAAATGCTCGAGACCTCAAGAAAACGCCCGAGGTAAAGAAGAAGAGTAACAATTCAGCGATTTAAGCACGAAGGCCCATTTCTGTAGCGAAACACCGGGGGGGCACGAATATATGCTACGTAAGAGGTTGCAGGTTCATGAACCTCGAGCTATGCCTACATGTGCCTACACACTCCTACGCTTGCAAACTCCCGTGTCAAGCTTCTTGCCGGCCGGCAGACTGCCCACGAGCTGCAGATCATGCACCGTCGTCAGGCGTTGACGAAACTATCAGACACCTTGGCTGCAAGCTCTGCTGCGCGAATTTGGATACTTGGGTGGGTGCAGGTTTCGAGAGGAGAGGGCACCCGAGAGATTTCCTTCTTCTCGCCCAGGAGGTGACCATGGCAGTCTCCAAGGCAGCTACGGTAAGCCTTTGGGAAGATGCCGTGTGGCTCCTGGAGGCTATCGGAGTTTCGCCATGTTTTTGCATCTGAGGAGTACTGTAGCGGGCTGTAGCAGCGAAGAAGGTCACATCTAGCTGCACACCCTTGTTGATGGGCTTGCTCAGCTCAGCAACTGTCGCTGGGGTGAAAAGTGGGACCACGTTTCCGCGCCACAAAGCCAGGGCGCCAAGCAAGCGCCGCGCATGCAGCCGGATATGATCCTATATGGAGCTGTTATGAGTGCCTGTCCCTCGGCAGCAACTGCACAGCACATGTTGGCAGCAGCGAGCACATGCCGGCAGTTAAAATCGACTTCGAAGCTAGCTCACTTTGATTGAGTTGCATGCCGCTCAAACTTGCAGCTTTCCACTTATCCCGTGGGCCATCAGCTGCAAGTTTTCACACCGTCCCTCCCCAACTTGCTGAAAGCGTCGTAGAGCGGCCTGATAAAAGGAGCTCTGCAGAACCAAGTTCTTTGAGTACGAGTTGAAAAGCCTTGAAGCCCCGATATATGGAACAGCTTACCCTTCACCGGAAGATTCCCTCGGCATGCTGCGTCCGCCAACATTTGGAATCACACGACTGTTGACTACTGATTGAGACGGAGTGCCCGGTTTGCGCAGTTGTGAATGTTAGATTGGTTCAATGGAATACCGGCAAGTTTCTGAATCCGACAACTAGCACGTGATGATTGAGCGGCAACAACTTAACCAGTTCATGATAGTTATGGTTTGGCCAGAAGACTTTAGAAAAAGAGGGAAAGGAGGAGTGGGCTGAAGGCGAGAGGGCGCGGCAGTGGCGAAGGGCCCTGGCCGCTTTTGTGGAGGCCAAGGCCCAGGGCCTGGAGCCAGGCCTCGTGGCCACATCCATCGCGCCTCGCCCCACATGTTCTTGTGTTTGATGAGGTTTATCTTTGATGTTGAGCTTGTTTGCATCGTGTCCCGGCATCTCCCATCTTTCTGAGATCAGCGCAGCCCTCGAAGACACATGATCCTTGAGTACCTCAGGCCATCACAGCCTACGGACGTGGTGCCTTGTGGGAAAAGTCAATAGAAGCGCTGAGGCACAAGCAATGTTTTGGGAAGCAGTGCTGTCACAGCCGAGTGTCCGGACCAATGACCAATGCATCAGCAAACATGACCAAGAATCTACCTACGCTGTTTTGGATTCAACACACTCGTTGCTGCGGTAGCTGTGCATGATGCAAGTTGAGTTGTGTGAGGGGCAAGCTTGCTCTGTTTTGTTGTCCGTGGAGGCAGCTCAGCGACAATGACCTGCAGTGCCTCAGATGAGCAGTATTCCGCATTATGCACAGTAAGAGACGTTACAGGACGACTGGTTACGGTACCACACGAGACACGTACAACTTGCACAAGTATGGCAAGATGTCCCAAGAGAGCCACCCCCAGTCAAACGGAAACTTTGAATCCAGATGCTTTAAGATGTAAGACGTCGCTCAACTGATGTAGCTGTCCTCTTGCTTGGAAGAGGGGTTCGGCGCCGGCCCGGGATACCGGGAGGAATGTTTGTGGTTTGGTGAGTTTGATGCCTATCCCCGCTTTGCAATCGGAACTTTCGGACAGATGAAATGTCGCGCGCTTCCATAATATGATGTTTCGATGCCCGATCCAAGGCCGAATCAAATCACCTACAATGCCACGATCAGCGCCTGCGAAAGAGGTGCCGATATGTGCAAGCCTCTCTCACACAGTAAGCTTGTGTGTGTGTGTGCATATGTATCTGCATGTATATATGCATATTCATTTATAAAACTCATATTTTTACTTATGATTATGTATGCATGTGTGTATGTATGCATATGCATGCCAGCACGGATTTAGCAACATGCGTATGCATGTGCGCATGCATATGCTCCATATGATGCGGAGTAGGCGGCAAGTGCTCTTCACGCGCACGCGTCTGGCAGCTCTGATACGGCCCAAGAGCGATCAAGACACTCCCATGACTCCCATGTCGTGAAGCGGCACATCGGGCTTGCGTGGCTTGGGCCATGGGAAGCCGCTTCAGCTTACAGAAGCAAGAAGCCATGACTGATGCCGAGCGGGAGGAAGCCTTGCAAAAACAGGCGCATCGACCGATTGAGGGATTGAGAGCCGTCGGTCAGAGTCAGAGATTACTTCGTAGCGGAGCCCAGTT
Source organism: Symbiodinium necroappetens (assembly GCA_905231915.1). Classification (NCBI taxonomy): domain Eukaryota; class Dinophyceae; order Suessiales; family Symbiodiniaceae; genus Symbiodinium; species Symbiodinium necroappetens. The sequence continues at coordinate 19,782 of CAJNJA010101585.1, forward strand.
GTCGTGGCAATCTAGGCTGTAGAGCTGTGTCGATGTCCAGGCGGTCCATGTGCTGGCAACCACAGTCAGCGGGCAAAGTTTCGAGTCGACAGTCTTGCCCAGCGACACAGTTCGATACCTGAACCTTGGAATGTTGGCCTTAGCCTTGTAAGATTTTGTGTGCCGCAGGGGGCTTTGTTTGAAATGGTGTTTGTGCCAGGTACTTTGCAGATATTTTCTAGCTGGCTCTTCCAAACCTGAAGTTGAAACAAACATAAATTGCAAATGTTGGGCGGCTTTGTTGGGCCGTAGCCTCTAGAAGCGGTTTTCCGATGCAATTGAACACGCAAGTGAGGGGAAATGCTAAAGTTTGAAAGGATTTCCGAAAGTGTTTTCTGCAACATCAAGGAAGTCCTGCCTGGCCAAGTCCTCGGGCATCGCAGAATATCGGCAGCGGCTTCTACTTGAAGTGCGGGTCCTCAAGGAGAATGAGCTGCTCCAGTCTTTGGGGGTTCCCTGGCTTGCAGTGAGGTTTCTCGCGACGAGACTTTGTCCTATCACGGTAGCCTTGCACCGTCGCTCCAGAAAAGGCGCTCCCCAAGAGATGCTGCACCTTACTGCTTTCAGTAGAACTTACTGACACGGCGGAGTGGTGCTGCTGCGTTGCTATATACTGTTCATAGTGTGCCCAATGCGATTTATACTTGTCAACCACCACCATGTCAGTGAGGCTGTAGAGTTAAATTTTGATGTGTTAAATTATGATGCAGTGATGCTGTCGTGGGTTGTGCCGAGCACAGCTGCGATCGCACAATGCCAGTCGTGCCTTCAGCTGCCCAGCATTGCAGGAACGAGAAATCCAGCCAATACAGCACGGAGCCCGAAGCCAAATAGAGTGTCAGAAACCCCTCTGAACGGAGCGGACGTGGCAGACGGGGATTCTGAGCCACCAAAAGCGAAAGTTCGCAATGTCCATCAGCAGGCTTTCGATGTGATCCGAGGCGAATGCAGACACTCTGGAACTCACCATGGTCATTGGTCCGTTGCTGGGCTCACCATTTCGAGGGCTCCGACGACTGTGCACCTCGAGTTTTCGCATGACCTCTCTTGTCGGTCCCCATCTCTCCCCCCGACCACACTCATTTACGGAAATGTCCCAGGGATACATACATACAGACATGCATGCACACGCTCCTGAACAAGTGTCCGAGTTAGAAAATGTCCTCACGTCGACTGCGCCGACCCGAAGCCCAGGGAAATTCCCGGGTGGGCCCAAGAGCTCGGCTTCGATGGTGATCATCCTGCCTTGCTGTGCCTGGGCTAGGTCTTCGGATGTGAAGTCGCTGTGGTGTTCTTGGGATGTAAAGTTGACAGGTTGTAATGCATCAATACAAGGTTGTTATGATGGCCCTTTCTGGAGTACAAGGCTGTGGTTGTTAAGCTTCCCGGAAGTCTACAATGTATGAAAACTTTTTAGTGGCGTGAACCAGGGGCTCCACGACAGACGAGTGTTAACTCTCCTTTCGATGAGTAACACGTGTCATGAAAACTATATTGCTGCGCGTCCGGATTCCATAGTATGCCATAGCGAGGATAAAGTCTGGTGTCCGAACCGCAGATTTGCGATTCAAAGCCAATGGCTCCGTGAACTTTTGATTTTACAAACCTTAATAACGGCTTAAAGGCTTGATCGATCATAGTGGCAGAGTCAAGCCGATTTGGAGTTTGAGGGTCTGTGGCTGATGATTAGGGCGAATTGCTGAATCGAATACACAACTAACCATCAAACCATTCAGACAATCGATTTAAGTAGTTGGACGGTTCAAGCCCCTTACCAATCTCGCGGGCAAAAGGAATGGAATCATGGTTACATGATTCGGGTCTCTGCCGGTCTGCCAGTTTGATGATGTTTAATGGCCAGGGCCTAGAGGCCTAACCAATCGTGGGGGCAAGCAACAAAGAAGGGGTCGCTGGAGAAATCTTTCAATGGTTCAGGGACCTAACCAGACTTCTTCCCAGATGGAACCGGTTGATACATGAATGCTGTTTGCTTTGGGTCGCGTAGTTCGAGCAGATGAGGGGTGTGCAGGGGTTTCCCAAGCCGACAAAACGGTGGATCAGTGGAGGAAAGGGGAAACTGTATCTTTGAGCTTGTTTGCCACCACAGTGGTGTTCGGTTTCTTTGCTGATCGGAATGGCTCAAGGCATGTCCATCATCTCTTTCGTGCAAAGGAAGAAGTCCGGTATGGTTTGTTCTCCGTTCTTGCTTCTGCAGTGTGTCTGTGCTTTAGCCCCCTTGAATCAAAGTGTCGGCTTGGACAATGCGCAAGGCGAGGCTACTTCCAGCAGCATGCTTCGGCTGATCAGTGTCTGGGCACGGGGTTGGTGGGTTGGATCTTTGTGAAACAGCAAGACGCTTCAGTACGTTTGTGACCTGAACTGCCGAAGTGCGGCCCAAGCCAGTGCGGCCCAAGCACCCAAGCCAGGAGCCAGTAGTGGCATTCGGTCTTTATTCAGATCTCAGGGAAGTGTTCGCGCAACCAAGGCTTGAGGATTGGCTGGAGGACAGTTCGCCTAGTGAAGAAGGGAGACGGAGTCATCGCAGTCGTGTTTGCGGATTCAACAGGCTGATGTGGCTTGTGGTTTGGGTTCCACTTACAGAGAATGGTCCAGATCCTGAGTCTTGGACAGCCTGACACCTTCGTCGGCTCTATCTATAAACTGTGGTAACGGCCGCCTGCCACAGTAAGAAGCCTTCGTGCGACATTCTGGGAATTGACAGTCGCAGCTCCAATGGTCATTTCTAATGCTGATGATTCCGAACGATACCCTGCAAACTGCCGTCTGCCGTTCATGGCATTTGCCTCTCAGTCATGCCCACGCGATCGCTGAGAGGATGTACTGCAGCATTCAGTTTGCAACGCTTGCTGCTGCAGTTGTGTTTTGCTAGTGACTGTAGTAATCATTGGATATAAGTGCACCCAAGTAGTTAGCTCTCAAGGGCTGCGAAAAAGGGCCGACAATGACTGCCAGGATGACGCTCAGTGCTGGATGAAGCTGGAAAACAGCCTCGAGGTGCAATGATGTCATGTCAGATGTGTTGCGACGTTCTAATCGGAACGATGTTCTAATCGACAAAGACTAGTCAGGCGAATCGAAGACGGATGGACCAATTGAGCGGCTGGAACCACGAGGCACGCTTCTGCAGGGTTTCATGTTCGAGTGTGACATGACTTGAGTTTTTCAGAGTAGACTTATAACCAACGTAGACACCAGTAGTCTGCATTGCACACCTCAGGTGAAGCTCTTTGTGGATGATATTCCCATGCACTCCATCCACGTATCCCCTGGCGAGGCAAACGTCGATGGATGGTTTTTTTCTGTCTGTTTTGGCTTGCTAGGCTACACTCCTCAGCCCTCAGGCCATTCTGGCCTTAAGCCCTCTTGTAAATGGTCTGCTATTGATGATCTCCTGCCCGGATGTAATTGTCTGCGGAGTCGATTTGGGGGGGGTTGAGTGGGATGCCTGGCCAGTCGCTTTGGGGGCGGTCGACTGGGGTGCCTGGCCAGTTGACTTGGGCATGTGCCCCACGCCGGTTTCTAAGACCGTCTCCCAGCTGTAGCCTTCTCAACACTGCAGCAAAGCAGAGATGCTGGAGTCGGCTTTGGGAATTATTCCGGGGTGGTAGGGAGGTGGCTGGCAACTGGGGAGAGCATGCAAAGCGATCGAATCGCCGCAAGGAAGTGCATTTGCGGGCTGCAGTGCGCATTCAAAACAACAGTGCGGACGGTTGCATACAGCAGCCGCTTGGCAGAAAGAGAGGAAGGGTCAGTTTGCGTGTGAAGATGCCGCGCCGATTGAGGCGGAAGGTAGTACTGTATGTTTGTTGCTTAGCGTACTACCCCTCAGACGAAAATTCGTAGACTAAGAAACTAATTTATTGCATTGAGCGCTCTCTCAAGTACCGGGAATGTTCTCGGCTGCCCGTGCTCAATGCTGAACCGCTTATCACGGACGAAGCAAAGGCTAGTTCTCGCCCTGGACACCTCCATCGTCGGCGAGCTTTACAATGGTGTTGCAGGCCCTTCCGATCAGCTCTAAGCCGAAAAACTCCCAGCTTCTCCCTGCAGGCCGGGGCCGCTCAGCCAGTGTCAACTGCCGCTTTGCGGCGCCAGCGGTGCCCGGAGCGTACATGCTCTGGAGGCCCAAAGCTTCCTGGAAGCTGCAAGACCAGACCAAGCGAAGTTGTTGACTTTTCGCCGGTTCCTTTGCACAGGAAAAACGACTTGCAGTACAGCATGGACGCCGCGCGTCGCAACTTTCAGAACGAAGTGAGGACACCGATGCCAAAGAAGTACCCTGACAGCTTCGTGGGTTGGCTGGTCGTGGAGTGACTAATTGTGATCTACAACCCGAGCCCAGCACCACGGTGCAGAAGTGTGCTCTGGGCGCTTCACGAGAACTGAGTCCCGGTTCGATATCCACGTGGGCAGGTCTGCGTCAGACACAAGATGCCTGGAACACGGCCGACAAAGCAGGGTTCGATGTCAGCGCGCTGCCAAATTTCATCTACAAGCAGAATCGAACAGAGATTATCGCCTGCGCATGAAAAAGGAGTGCTGCGAAACCTCTTGCTTTCTTGCCGATGGTGGTGACATTGAAGCTCCTTCCCATCGTTTCTTCGAGCTTTGAACACCTTTGACGTGCTTTTTTTGAGGCCAGCAGTCTCGGCCAGCTCTGGCCCTCCTCTGTGCCTGGGCTGCGCGGATTCTTGTGTTTGACTTCAATGAGCTGCAACCAGGCGAGATGCCAGAGGTGGCCGTCCCTCCTGATCTGATTTCGTTCAATGCAGCCACTTGGTCTTCAGTGCCATCCGAGATATGTCGAGACTTGTTGATTTCGGCGTCTTTGCTTGGAGGGGGTGGCCACAGAAGCTCAAGCACTGCAGGCCATCAACGCATGTGAGAAGGCGAGCGACTGGCAAGCTGCGCTGGAGGTTTTCATGGCGACACCCCATGGGCTGCCAAATGAGATCACTTACAACACCACCATCAGTGCCTGCCACAAAGGCTCTCACTGGTAACTTTGCCAGCAGAGGGACTGTTCTGTGCAGCAGGAAGCAAGTGGGTGCAGCCCAGGCAAGGTGCTCTGGACCTGTTCTGCTCCATGGAGTTGCGAGCCTTGGCGGCTGCCTGAGAACGCTGATGCCCAGTCTGCTCCGCCCAATTGCCTTATACTTCGCTGCGGATGAAATAGTGACAGTGCCGAGTAAGTCCATTAAAGGTCGGTGTAGATTCAGCCGTGTGCGTTTCGCGGTTGCGTAGGCCCCCAACGTCATCACGCACAGCGCCACCATGGCATCCTGCTTGCGAGGACTGATCCTCGCACACAGGATGAATGATGGACATGCCGGCTGAAGTTGAAACTTCAACTCAACCGTCTTATAGCCATAGAGTTGGTTCACTTTGTCCCCGCATCCAAACCTTCCAGGAGATGCCTGGCAGAAGGCTCTTGAGATGTACGGTCGACTGCCAGTCGTCGAGCGGGAGCTCTGGCAGACGGATGGATTGAGATGTCTAGTGAGTCTAGTGACTCTAGTGCTTTATCTGGGAGAGTTCGCTTGCCTTATGTGTAGGGCGGCTTCATAAGGTGTTGAAAGGACCGGTGAGGTGAGGCAATTTCAACGGGAAGCTTTGCCTGGAAAGGAAGGCAATCCGATCCTCGTCGGGCTGATGCTCCAGGCTTGGGGCCGTGGGGCCGCACTGGATCCTTTAAAGATTGATGTCGAAGTCATCTCGTGTTCGAGTCATCACAGGGTCCGGGGCCGTTTCTGGGCTCTGTAGTCTTGTTCTCGTAGGATGCAATCGTGACGAAGAAATCCTTTACTCACGGAAACAACCATGGAACCTCGCATGGCTTGCCCGAGTTGTGAGAGCGTACTCACGGAAACAACAAGCCACTGGTGGTCCAACGGGCCCGTGGAGTCCTAGAGTATGGGCTGAGAAAGAAGAGAAAGAGCCCATGAAGCTCATCTCAAACGCTGTAAGTATGCTCTTGCATTGCAGCTTGGCTCTGATTTGTTTGCTATATTCAATATGCGACTTTATTGCACCTCGCGGCCATTTTGGCTCAAGCGTCTGTTTTCTGCTTCCGCTGTTGGCGTGGTGTTGGGGACTGTTGTCGATCATGTCGTTGATTCGTCTGACACGTCTGGTGCATCGTGCGCGCTCGGTTGCGCAGGCTGACACGGACACTCTTGGTGCCGTCCTGGAGGCCATGCCTCGTGATGAGCTTCAGCGTCTTTATTGGACGGCGGCTGACATAGACGAGCGGCAGTGTGGATGAAGACTGCCCCGGTGGACCCAGGTGCTGCTGGCCTTCCTGGCTCTTCCAGGTCGGGGTGGCTGGTGACACTTATTCTGCTGCACCGGCTGACACGGACGCCACTGAGGTCATTGACTTGACCAACACCGATGATTGATGAAAGCTTGTCTGTGCCTGCTGCCGCTGGCCCTTTTGCTTCATCTGAGGTGCCTGTGGCTGATACCACGGCTGGTGGCCCTGGAGTTTCTGATGCTGGCCTGCGACCCCTGCCCCCTCCTGCTGCAAGGTTTTGCCTCCTTGACCTTGAGAGTCTTGACGGAGTTGCTCCTCCAGGTCAACCGGCCGCGGTGGCGGCTACGGTGTCACCCCCCGACTTGAGCTCTAGGCCTGCCTCTTCTGACGTGGCTGCTCAAGTTGATGGTGGCAGAGGGGCACCGCTGCCAAGCAACACGGTACCCGTTGATCCTGCCCCTGTTGCTGCCGGTTCTGGGGCTCCTGCTGTGCCTGTCTTTCCTGCCTCAGGCGCAGCAGGTCTGCAGGATCGAGCTTCGAGGCACTGCCGAGTGGCCCTTTTTTGAATGCCACTGTCTGGCATGCCTTCTTCTGGGCACTTGCTGCCGCTGAGGTATCCTCTTCACAGGTTGCCTTCTTGTTTTACGTGACCATGGTCACACCCTTACAGGGTACTGCTGCACCGGGTGCCGCGCCAATTGCGGCTTTTTGTGCCGTCGCCCTGTCAATGTCACCTCTCGCCGCGGGCACTCCGGCCACTACTGCATTGCGTGCAGGCGCGAGTGAGGTGCCTTGGCATTCTCTGATCTTCCTGACGATCTCTGGCATCGTGGCTTTGGTCTTGTTTGAAGTTTGAGCTTGCGCTGGTCGTGGGCGCTTTCTGCTGCTGCCTGCGCTCGTGCACTTGCTGCCTTTGTTTTTCCTGCTGCAGCTGTTTTGCTTACTGTGGGTGGGCCTCGCGCTTGCTGCAGGCGGGTTTTGAGCGTGCTTGTGCGGCTTGCTCCTATTGCCATGGGGTGCGCCTTGAGGCCGCACTTTCTCTACTAATTCTATAGGCTGGCTTGAGCTTCGCCTGGGGTGGTTACAATTACACTCTGCTGTTTCCGCTGATGATGATGAGCAGATGGTTGCCTTTGCACCCCGCTTTGTGGGGAGCCTGTTGGTGCTGGGTGGTTTCGCTTTGGCCACCACAAGCAGAGTGGTTTGCTGCACGTTGTTCGACAGGACACTGGCCGTCTGCTGTGTGGCCGTCTTCTGAGTGCAGGTTTTGAAGTTTACCGCTGGCTTCGTGTGCCGCATCTGATGCACCTGGTACAGTGCAGTAGCCGGCGGTCTTCATGCCTTTATGCGAGCGGCTTGAGCTGACCCCACGTGTTGAAAAAGAGTGCATGCTTCTGCACACATGCCGACATCTTCAGTTTTGTTCAGTAGAACGAGCTGCAATAAGCTCTGTTTTTATTGTTGACGGCCGATTGCTTTTGCTTTTGCATGCGTCGTATATTCTGTCAGCAGCACTGGTGAAGCCGGTGGCCCGGTGGCCTGTCGAGGTCTTGCTTGGGCTTGTAGAGGAGTGCGGCATGGGGTACGGAGACTGGCGAACACGGCATGGAGATTGCAACGAAGTCTTAGATCGAAGTTGCACGTTTCCAAAATCCCAAATCCCCACAACGGACACCCTTCAGAAAGCTCGGAAGAGCTTGGAGGCGCTTGGAGCAGCCAAAGCGTGGGGGGAGGCCGTTGCGCACATCGAAAGGCCGCAGGGATTGCGGGCAGGGAAAGACTTAGACTTAGTCAAAGCAACTTCAAGGTATGCACACAATTGCCCGAAGAATGTCGGTGACTACCGTCACACTGATGCTGCTGCTGCTGAAAACAACAATGTTGATGCCGTTGTTGATAACAAAAACGATGACATGGCAGACAAGAACGAAGAAAAGCATAGATGGCATAGATGACATAGATAGATTCATGCGAGTACAAAAACTAGAATCAGATTCTGGTTCTGATTCTGATCTAATGTGTTAAGTCGCTCTTCATATTGAGGACGAAGGGTCCTTGGTCCTCGGACAGCTTAAAGTTGAAAGGAATTTGGATCCAAGATTGCGTGGCCTGCTGTGTCTCATGCTGGTATCACCGGATGCCAGTCCCAAAAGCAATTGGTCGCCACCTGGTGGTACACAGCCAGCAGCTTCTCGATAGGCTTGCCAAACCTGGGTCTCGCGCCGTCGACGCACTGTGCTTTACCGCAGCAGTGAGGCACGGCACGCTGCCGGCGCAGTGATGGCCAACCCCCAAAGCAAGCAAAATTTCCCTCGGGTAGTGCCACCAGCAAAACGAGGACGTGCGGTGCCTGCGGCGAGTGGGAGTGGGCCACTTTGTGTGCAGTTTGCCGGGGCTGGATGTCAAAGTAGAATCTGAGCCGGTTGCAGGAAATATAAGCCTCCATTCGGAGCCTTCAACGCATTTCAACGCTTGTGATCAGACTGAAGCGCTGCCAGTCCAACCACGATGTTGTATCCCGATGCGACACTTTACTGGGCCATGCATGAGCCGAAGATCCGAGGCAATGTATCTGATGGACAAGATGCAGGGCCAGGGCTTTTTGCCAGATGCCTTTGGCTCAGCCTTGTGCCAACCACGCGGCGTGGACTTCAGGCTGAGGCGGGTCGTAAAGTCTACACCTCGCGTTTCTCAGGTGGTGACTGCGACTCTGGTTCTCAGTGCTTGCCGGATCCTAGCCAGCAGAGAGCTCGATAGATCTTCACTGAAGCTGCATCGAGTTACACGAGGGCATCGAAGAGGTTCAGAATGAGAGTGGAAATAGTAGCTCAGGCAATCTGGGCAATGGCAAACGGCACTTGGAATCTTGAGGGAGAAGATGCCGTCCCTGGGCGTTGTCGCCCGGAGCAAGATCCTTTTCCGTCCGTTTCTTTGTGGAGCAGGTTTGCCAGCTGTGGCCACAGTCGGCCAAACAAGGAGCCGAGCAATTCAAGCATCAAGACTGTTCTGGCTGCTTGTTTCGAGGCTGGAGCCAGCAAGAACTAGATCGTTGGGATTGTAGCAAGGGCCCGCCGGAAGACCCTTAACTCTCTACCTTCATTTCAGCCTGATTCCTCAATCCCTGAATGCAAACCCTGAACTCGTGAGCCCTATCCTCTCCCTAGTGCTAGCAACAGTTCCGTTGGAGTACTAGTTTTGCTCCTGTAGTGGGGTTTGGGCGAAACTCGCACAGTCTTGGCTGCACGCTCTCAATTAGGAGCCTAGAGTGTAGAGATGGAGGCAAACCAACTGCCAGCTGGCCTGGAACTGCTCAAGGCGGGGCACCGAGCTTGCGAGATCTTGCGAGCTTGCAGCTTGAGTTCCTGCGTGTGGTGACTTGGGCCACTGAGGAATCCCCGCTGCTGAGGGCCGCCAGGTCGCAGTTTCCAAGGCTGACTGCAGACCGATTCTGCGCCCTGTAGCTGGCAGTCTAAATGTGGAAGAGCGAGAGCGCTCGCAAATCTGCGATCCCTACAAGGTTGGCATGTTGGTTGTTTTTCTGATGCAGGGTATTAGACACCCAACCGAGGACTCTGCGGAGTGCAGCCGTGCGTTGACACACGTGGCGTCAGCCCAGGTGTGGGAGGAGGCGTCACGGTGGTGTGCGAGTATTGACCGTTGTCCATATTATAGGATTTCCGTGTGAGGCGCTCTGGATCACAGCTCACATGTTGGAGCATGGCCTCGAGCTGAGCCCAGGCCGAGCCTCCACCTCGAAGCTTAAGCAAAATAGCTGTGCAACCTTGCCTTGGTTCAGGTGTCCAACTGAGACAGGTGCCACAGCTTGCGCAGCTTGCCGTGAGGTCAGACCCCGCTATACGCCGTTACTTGTGGCGCTTCCAACCTGTCCCTATGTTCCAATTCCCACTCTGAATGTCAGTTCGGCGCCGCATGCGCCGCCGCCACCACGTCCTCAGCGGCCGCCGCCACCTGTCCGGCGGACGGAGGCCCGAGAGTAATCGTAATCGAGGAATCCACAAACTAGCGGACGTTCTCAAAGCGACCGGACGGAGCCTGAAACGAGCTTTCAGGACGAAAAGGCGGTTGGCGATGTGGAGGAGCAAGGGCAGCAAGAGGAGACCCAGACCATGCCATCCATGGCGGTGAAGGCATGCACTGAGTTTGGCTGGTAGATGGCAGGAAGCCACAGACTTGCGCTGCCGCTTGACGTGCTAACCTGGTCAAGTTATGCCCATCAGCTATGTGAGGCAGCCGAGCCGGACCAGCAAGAGGAGCAGAGGGCTTCTTGGCCCATGGCTCCGAAGGCTTGATACCGAAAGGCGTGCAGGTCGCTTACTGGGGCTACCGATGTTTCATCATGGAGGCGAGGTCAAACTCCTCATAGGACACCTTTTAGGCATCCCAGTCACCACCATCAGCCGAGGAGCTCAGCTACCGCCTCACCGACTCTGGAGTTCCCCGGCGGCAAGGGCGTCCTTTGCCGATGGAACTTCAGAGTCCTCCCTCGAAAAGCGTGGCCGACAATGTTGATGTTCCAGTCAGCCTGTCTGCAAGCTCGACGTCTTGCCTTCACTCGGGGAACTGGCAAGGGTAAAGGAACTCGGCAGATCCCATGAGAACGAAACTCCTTGATTTGATCAAGACTCCTCTTTGGCTCCAGGCCTCGATGTTACCTGCTTCGGCATCCGACGCGCAGATGTGTGAAGCCTCGCCTCAGCTGAGGCTGCCTTGATTGACTTGCACGGCCTGCCTGTCGAGGTTGCGAAGATTGCGGTGCAGGTTGAGACCTGGAAAATCCCAAGTACTGCCGCAGTGTGCATGAGACTCGAGCAAGCTGTGTAATTCCTTGACCACACGAATTCTCAGGTTGCCCTCGAAGACTTGCTTCTGGGGCCACCCACAGGAAAGTCCCCAGCCAAGGATGGGATGTTCTGCGTGCCGTGTTTCTCGTGAGTCGTTGTGCTCCAGAAAATCCACCTTTGCCTGCGAACTAGATATACATTAGTGATGGACGGACGGCGATTTGCTCGTCACGTCAAGTGCTTTATGTGGTTTGGACCACAACATGCGACAAGGAGCTCAGCGACTTCATCATCGTCACGGGCGTGGGCAACAACAGCCCAGGTCCCCTGTCCCAGAGAGTCTTGAGCGTGAAGCTGAAACCGGAAGAAAGGATGGGTATCTTTCTGCATGTGTATACCTGAGGCACTGAGGCATCTAAAGACTTATGACTTTCGTCACGCTGAAGTAAGGGGGACTGTCTGTTGTTGTATGTGCACACATGTGTAGTGTGTAGGTGCGCATGTGTGTAAACGTACATGAACGTGTATAGGAATATTATATATACATATATACATACACACACATATATATATATACACATACATACATACATATGTATATATATATAAGTATATATACACATATATATATATATGTGTGTGTGTGTGCGCGCATCCTTCATTGCAGCCGCTTGACGTTGCTTGACGAACAACCTTCGCTGAAAAGACCGTCGTGGGTGACCTTGGGCCGGCTGTCTCTCTTTCAGAAGGTGGCATAGCCGTCGTGCGGCCAGCAGTGATCGCCCTCCTTCGTGAGGCGGGAGACCTCTGCTTGGGAGATGCAAAAAACAACCAACTGACCTCGCGCCAATGAAGGAGCTGCAAATTCGGGTGCTGGAGACGCGCCACTCGGATAGAATCCAGCGAGCATAGGATGGATGACGGAAGATGTGGGTTTTGGCCATCGCTGCCAATGAGCTAAAGTCGAAACAGACACAGACTTAGCAGCGATCCCCGGCCAGGAACTGACGGACCCGGACGGCTTCGAGTCCCGGCCTCCGAACTCCGGAGCTGGGTTGGGAAACGATGTGCATAGAAACGGGGGGGCTGCATGCCGTAGGCTCCTAGTGACCCAGTGTTGGCATTGTGCACATGATCTCAGCCGTGTTGATTCGTGGTTACTCATTCAGGAGCTGAGGGAGCAGATTTTTCAGCAGCAAGGGCTTGAGGTGCATAGGGAAGTTAGAAGTACCGTGACTATGTTGGGGACGGCAACTAATACGATTGCTGCAAAGGAGTCAGGAAAGAATCGCAATAAATGAAAGGCATAGCCCAAGCTTTCGCGATTGCCCCTTGGAGGAAGCTGCGTGGTGTGCCGAAGCCGACGAGGTGAGTGGCCGAAATGGACTTGTAGAAGGACGGCTTGAACGCGAGCCGAACACGGGTCCAAGGAGAGAGGACCCCTGGGTCAAGAGTCATCATACCCTTGGCTGATAGCTTCCATGATTAAAACCGGGCCGAATGCTTGCTTCTCAGAAGCGTAAGAGCGCAGCCTGCATGTCATGAGAAGATAGGAAAAGCACGAAAGTCTGAAACTTCAGCATGCTTCGCTTCCTGGGCCGTGTGTTTTGGCTTCTGGCAGCTTGGACTTATCTCGTGCAGCCTTCCAAGCTCTTACAACCCCACCCGCCGCAACCGCCACCATGGACGGCTCCAAGCCTGCCAGCGAGACTTCTGGCAATGCCGCCTCGAAGAAGGGAGACTACAAGGAGGCCATCACCATTTGCCAACCCTTCAAAGACAAGCAAGCCGATTCATACAGTTAGATTCTTTCAATTAGCAATGTAAGCTTCTTCTTCACTTTGAACACGTGCTTTTGCGTGCCTGGCCGGACAGCTCAGGTATGACAAATGCTTTGACGTGTGGTACCGTCAGGGGTTCCTGCGGCATCAGCTCAACAACCCATGCGACCCAGAGTTTGAGGAGTTGCGGCACCTGTAGCGAGTCAGGCTAACCAGTGCTGTGCAAGGATAGATTCATCCATGAACCTCCTCTCTCCGGACCAACATTCGTAGTCCCATTCTTTGTGCCTCTACCATGATCTATCTGCTCAAATAAACGCAATTTGGCGGCGGCCTGAGGCGAGGTGAGGCTTTGCTGCCGGCATGGTTGTAGAAACGTTTCAACCATGAGCAATGAACATTTTGCGGCACCCCCTGCTTTCAACTGCTCTGCTCTTGGCCATGAGCTTTTTCGTGACGACATAATTCACTTGTCACCATGCCTGAAATCGCCAGACCCGTTAACTTCGCATCGAGTCACCAGCAAGCCCTGCACAGGACTACCGTGCCTGCATCCTTGAAGAGCTTGCAGCACGTGGGCTGCGGCTACCGGGAAGCCGCTGACGCACCAGCCGTGACAGCAGGCATGGGATGTCGTTGGGGTTGGGTTGTGGCCGCACGTGGGTGCTGGCTGTTGGAAGGCCTTGGGGTGTGTTTCTGTTTGTGTTAGGCTTTTTGCGCGGGGGAGAGTGGCTGGACGAAATCGCAAGCTGCTTCTGGGCGTCCCTGGCAGGGTGGGGCCTCCGGCCTTCCACCGAAAAAATCTCGGCCGCGAAAGGACAGTGCTGCTGTGATGCCCTATAGATGCAAGCTCGCGCGTGGCTGGACAGTCGAATGAAGCGGAGCGGTCATTAAGATTCACCGGCTGTGCCAAAGCAAAGGCAAAGTTTCCGTCCGAATACGAGAAGAGAAGGGTTTTGCCGCCGGCGTGGTGATATCTCGCAGCCCTGTTCCCAGTGGATCTCTGGAGCCGTCCAGCAATGGCGCTCTGCTGGCGGAGGCGACGTGCAGAGCTGGGTCTACGCTGAGATGACGGAGCTGAGATGGCAGAACTTCAGGGCAGAAAAGACGTGTCAGCGCGATGCTGCAGTTGCAAGCACGTGGGGGTGCTACAGATGTAAATTTACGCCACAAAGAGACTGTTGCAGCTGTCCCTCCAGCTTGGCTCGAGCTCTTCGCGCAGGCAGAAAGACAGAGGTGAATTCAAGCCATAATGCGACATCACAAATCAATGCTTCACCCGCGAATGCTGCTTCAAGGCCGGATCCAGTCTGCAAAGTCGTCGGTAAGATGCTTGGGCGGCAGTCAGCATGGTGATTAGAACGGTGCGAAAGCCAGAGACTTGTCAGAGTTTGTCATGTTGCAACGACTCGTAAGTAATGCTGGTAATCTCATGCTTTCTGTCCCCGCTTAGAGACTTTGCATAACATGGAAGCCCGTTCTTGCGATGGCCTTCCTCGAGCTACTGGGCCGCCTTCGGCAGACTGCGCGAGAGGAGGCATGAACCCCCGCCGGAAATCGGGAATTGTAAATGATTTGAGGAAGTTCTCCGTTCATGTTGGCTTGCCGTTGAAGTGATGCCCTCACACAGAGACAAACGTACATGCGCCATGATCGCGAAAGTGTTGCTGGAGTGCACTGATGACTTCCACGGGGCCCCTCTAGCACTCTAGCATTGTGGTGCAAATTCAATGCAGCTCACCTTCATGATGTTCTTCTTCTGCGCAAGCCTCATCGGCGCACCTTTGGCTGCATATTGCGGAGCTTGCTTTTACTGCAGCCTGCTCAGGGTTGTCGGCATCGATCCTGCAGCCCACTGCATGTGACTTAAACAATGCTCAGGTCTTCGCCATCTTGATATACATCGTCTCGCAAGTTTTTGGCATGATGGCAGGCCGGAGATTCGGCAGATGCCTGCATCACCCGGCAAATTCACACGAAAAGTGTTTTAGCCTGCAGTTGCAAGTCGAGCATGGTTTACACGGCTTAGACTGTAGTGTAGTGAAGCTCGAGCTAGCAACACTTAGCTGAATGGGGGCTCCTCTGTCGACGAAAACCGTGTCAGGTGCAGGAATCATGGGGGCAACTGCTGCCCTGGCAGTCCTCAACGCTTTTGGCTAAGCTTCGTCAGCATGCGCATGGCAAGCGAACGGGACCAAGCCGCCATGTGCCGTGGGCATGAAACGCCTGGAGGGCCCAGTGAGGGCCAGAAAGGCTTTCGGTGTAGGCTTTATCCAGGTCGAGGCAGAAGAAGAAGCAGATGATGCAATTGAAGCCAAATCGCAGGACTTCAGGGAACGGGATGGAATTGTGGCCTAACAACAGTGGAGACGAGGGGTGAACTTCCTCATGGTCAACCTCTGCCAGCTTTGTCATGTGAGTGCATCTCCAACTTGAAGCTCCATCGGTTGACAGGAGATTCTGGCGAGCTTCGCCGACCGCTCGCGAACGAGGCAGCTTCCTCATTCCATTGGCAGATTCAAAAGCCATTTCAGGCCAAGCTTTGTTTGCGCTGGTGTCCTCATTTGCTGCTTGGGACAGCCTGCAGTGAGGCGCGAGTGGTTGCGGCGAAGAAGAGCTCGAAGAGAAGGTGCGATTTGCTTTGCCTTCTTCGGGTTCAACTGCTTTGTGCTCCATGTTCTGGCAAACCGAGGCGGTGAGGAAGACGAGGATTCCGGAACGGGTTCCGAGCCCGCTTCTCCGAGCTCGCCCACTGTGCTACCGGAGGGCTCAGAGGCGAAGCCGAATTCGCGACAATGCGTGGAAGTCCCATCGATGCTATTTTGCAGTATAATCAGTATAAGTGTTCAGCAGCGCAGCACACGAGAGATGCATGCTCCCCAAACTGGGCCCTGCCAGCCTTTCTTCGATGACGGCAGCCCGCTGCCTTCAGACATCAGCGATCTCAGAGCCACTTTGCAGGCCTCCAGCTTGCAAGCCTTGTCGATGTTCTTAGGGGTCTGCCGGAGTCAAGCCATGGCCGTACCCCACACCAGCTCCTGAAAGAGTGATACTTGAAGGCGAGGTTGAAAGCTCTTCGCAACTTGGAGGACGACTTTGTGAGACGTGCAAACTGCAACTGCGGTTCATGTCAGAGTGCAAGATCTGTTGGATGCTGAGCTTCGAGAGGACGAAGCCGGGTCCAGACAAAAGTCATCTGCAGAGGCCCAGTTCGCATCAAGTGAGGTTCGTGGTTCGGTTATGTGAGTGATGTGCATCCAGCAAGCCAGCGCCACTTGCTGGCATTATGCCATGGCTGTGGTTTCGTTCCCCAAAGCTGCCATCGGCTTCTTCTATAGAAACGACTGTATCTGCTTATGTCTGACATATTTAGGTTCTGTAGCACGGAAAACCGCGCATGACTTTCTTCGCTATCGGGCTACTCAATCCGGCTTTCCCTTGTCAGATGAACTTTCCGTGACAGTGGGTTGTGAGCACCACCATGTGGCTGTCCGCCGGAGGGCATCCGATTCAGCAGTTGTAGATCTCCCTCGTCTCGTGATTTGTCTCTGCTTCTCCGGTTCAGCCCTGGTCACTTCCGGTAGCAAGAAGGAATAGAACTGAGAGCCGTTCATCTGCTCATCCCCTGTGTAGAACCATGCTGGTCCGAACATCTCAGAAGCCCGGACCCTGTGTTTAGTGTTTTGCCAGGCTGGCGGGGATGGCGAGGCAGTCCTGTTGAATTGAATCAGTTCTAGGCTCCTGGTGTCCACGCGATTCAGAGCATTTTGCCTACAGTCTCTGGTTTCCATGACTCTATGGTGGGCTTCGGTCGTTCATGTCCCGGTCTTCGGCTTGGAGGGACAAAGGCCCCTAGTGAGCGCTCACAAACCAGGCTGCGATCTGCCAAGAGGCGGCCGACGCTGCTGGCACCTTAGGAAGCTCCGTTTCACGGCTCCTATACCGTGTTAGACCTAGCATGACGCCGCCAAGTCGATGTAAACCCGCTACACATGTGGGGTCTCCACCCCGAACTCAGCCGGCTCGAGCCAAGCATACTCCCGGCCTTCCCGTTGGACATATGCCGCTGCCGTGACGCTGTAGATTTGAGCGAAGATCTGGATGGGGACTCTGAGGTCTCGCTTCAAGGTTCACAAACTGCTTGCCAGCTGCGTCAAGAAAGCAAACTGGCCGAAGGTACTTCGCGTGCTTACAGAGATGCGAACGGAGCAGATTGAGCCTACCACCGTCGCGGTGAACACTGCAATGCGTGCCTGTGAGAGAGGAAGCGCATGGGTCGAGGCGCTTCGCATCTTTCACAACACCGACACCGCCGACCACACGCCACTGGACGTCGTGTCCTTCACCACTGCTATTAACGCGTGTCGCCACGAAAGTTGCTGGACCGTTGCCTTGGATTTGCTATTTCGGACGCAGCAAGCCGATGATGTTCGGAGTGAAGCTTTCGACCTGGTGATGTGGAACGCTGCCATCGCTGCCTGCGAGAAAGCTGCCGAGTGGACCTGGGCCATGCATCTTCTCCGCCAAGCTCGCCATGTCCTGCTTACTCCCGACTTGGTGACCTACAACTCAACGATGAGCAGCCTTGCACGTGCACGGAGATGGGACGGAGCGCTGGCATTGTGGTTGGAGATGGACCAAGGAGATCAGGGCATACCGAGCCCTGCATCTCGGCAGAGTTCAGGCTGTGACTCGTTTGAGACGCATGCGCGTTCCAAGCACGGAGTTATCTTGCTAACATAGGCTTGCAGAGCAAACCGTCTCATGGCGCTGAGCAGATTGCAGGACGCCATCTCTTGCAATTCTTGCATCACTGCCTGCGCGGGAGACGCATGGGCTTACGCCCTGCGCTTCTTTGAACTTCTTCAAGCAAGGCTTGGCCAGGGTGGGTGAGGCTGTGAGGGTATGTAGCAGTGACAACAATCGTAAGGCTGATCCCAATGCGGTACAGACATGCTCATGACAGGGTCCTGCAGCCCACGACCATCAGCTTCAACGCCCTCATCTCTTCGTGCGACTCGGCCTATGGATTGGCCTTGAGAGGCGAGCTCTGACCACAGGTTCAGGAGCCAGAAGACCTACTGGATCCTACTGGTTTCTGGCTAAGCTCGGCGAAATCTTGTCGTCTGCGCGCGAGTGCACGGAAAACTTGTTGCCAAGACATAAGTTTTCCTGCGCAATTTGGATCCAGGCCTCAACCTAGGCCTTGGTCCAGAATCAAGGGCATGACATTCCTGCACCTGCAGTTGGCATGAGCCTTGCAGCTCATGCTGAGCTCATGTCACATGTCGTGCGACAGCAGCTTGACATCCAGACTGCCGAACGTGAAAGCCCTGAGGCGACAAGGGCCACCAGTGGCAAAGGGCCATGCACATCTTCTTCGAAGGCATGCGGCAGCACCGGGTCGAGGCGTTACTCCGAGAGTGAGTGTTCAAGAGCTTTCCGTACCTTTTGGCATCGCCTTGTGCATGGACTTGTCAGGCCAACCTGGTAACCTTTAATACAACAATCGCAGCTGGCGAGAAAGGCTTGCCCTGGGCCGAGGCAGGGGCAATCAGCTTAACGCCTCTGGTGCAATACTGGGCTGGAGGCTAAGCAAACACCTTAGAAACACATTGAACAGCAAAGAGAGGAGCAAAGAGGTCTTTGTCATCGTTGGATGTGTGCACGTGTCGTGGTATCGGCAAGGCTGTGGCTTTGCTGGAAAGACTCCGCTGTAGCCAGCTGCGCTGTGACGCTCGGACTTTCGCTGCAGTGGCCAGCACTTGCGCCAAGGGCCGCAGCTGGAGTGGGGCCTTGTGGCTTGACATCCGCAATCTATCTCTGCAAGGAAGTCCTGCATGCCACGTGCTGCACCACAGCAACATGAGGGAAACCCGTAGAGCTTTAGAGTTGCTGCAGTGTTCTCAAACAGCACAGAGAGCTGCAGTAACGGCCCCCTGTTGGCTTGATGGCCTTCTTGAGATCTGTCGCAACCAAGGTACTCATTAGCAGCGGCCAGCCGGGCACAGCTTCACTGGGAGCTCCGCTGATGTGATTTCTGTATGTCAGCGGTTGAAAGGATTCGCATGTTTGCACCAAGTTTCATTACGTTTCCTGAAGAGCTTGTTTGCGTAAAGAATAGATAGCACGAGTGTTGCAGCAGGAGCCCACAGCCTGTGGAGTCACCTGCAGCGTGTGCGCCAGCGCTCGGCAGTGGCCACTCGACTTGTTTGGTTCAGAGCCGTAGGATTTAGAGTTTTTTGAGGCTTGGGAGTTTAGAGTTTAGGGCTGCGGAACCGTAAGGGTTCTTTCGGGAGTGTACAAGAGTGGAGGGTTTGAGAAGCTTTAGGGTTTAAGGGATTCGAGTGTTTCAGGGGTTCTGGAGCTTAGAGCTGAGGTGGACAAAAGGACATGTTCGAAATAGTGCATGTATGGTGCATAGGCATGCGTGTGTGACATGTGCACATGATCTGTTTGTGTGGGTACAGGCTTTGATTTTACGCAGAGGGAGCCAGTTGCAGAAAGCTGAAGATAGACACGTCACAGAAACACCTTCGCGCACATGTACGCATGCAGGCACGTACGGCCGTGTATGACTGCATGTTGTTTGTCTCTGTGTGTGTGTGTGTTTGTTTCTCCTTGTATGTTACCTGGGTGCGGATGCTGTTGTTTGCTGTGTGTATTTTGTTTATGTGTGTGTGTGTTGTACGAGTGGGTTTGGCGCATGTTTTTTGAATATGTATATAGATTTGTACGTACATATACATACATGTGTGCATACAGTATGCCTGAGCTCACACAACACGGCATGCAAAAAGAGATCGAGAGCGAGAGGATGAGGGTCATGTTGTTCGTTGTCCACAAATCAGAAATGTAGACGTAACACCAGGCTGTCACCGTTTAGCTGCCTTCTGTGGTGAGAAGTGTGAACTTGAAGTGTGAACTGTTTTGCCTTCTGTAGCTGCGGCTTGTGCCAAGTCAGGCGGGTGGCTGCTGAGCTTGTATCGGCAGGTCATGGGTGCTTTACTGAATTCGCAATGCGGCAGGGTCTCACACCGTCGGCCATAGCCATGGTGGCTGAAGTGTTTCTCATGGCTGGCAGAATGGACCTTGCACGGCAGCTTCTTCACAGGATGGGATGTAAAGCCTCTCCGAGTCTGCGTTCAGAAAATGAGATTCGGAGTTTGCGGGGCCAAGCCCTTCGCAGGCTTGTCCACGAGAGTTCATTGAGCACTCCCTCCGTTCATGAGGTCCGGAGTGTGCTGACGACCTTAACGGTCCAACACTGCAGAAAAGCTTTTTATAACAACCTCAAGCTGTGCGTTCTTCGGCTTTAGTCCAGACACCTGGGAGACGCATATTATGCAACTGGAGTGCGCGTGTGTATCTGCTGGGGCCCCAGCTCCTCTCAGCAGTTTGACCTGACTGCACAGCGTTTTGGTTCTGAGGCCCAGCAGTTGCGTCTCAAGCCGGCGACCTATCACAGACTGCAGCCGGATGGGTGGAATCTGGGAACTCGTTTCAGCAGTTCTTTGCAGAGGCTGTCTGCAGCAATGTTGCGCTGATGTTGTGGCCAGGGAGCCAGATCCCAGACTCAATGCCCAGGCGCCTCGTTGCCGAAATGCGCGAGCGCAGCGTCGGAAGCTCAGGAGAAGTATCCATCAGTCCGCCACATTCTCTCTATGAAGAGCATTCGGGTCCATCATAAGGATGTAGAGCTCACACCTGCTGGATCCAGAAACTCTTCGTGACGGCAAACGCCCATCTGCGACTGTTTTGGTCTTGGCTCAAGCAGAGTTTCATTGCACATGGTTGAGGGCTTGACGCAACACGATGTGAACTCCAACTCATTCTGTTGATGGTCAAGCTGAAAGAGTCAAGGATGTCTCCTCCCCCGTTAATGACGTTTCCCTTTGTTCGTGGCAGGGACAAGGGGATTCATTCCCAGCGACACTCACCGCCACAGGCTCTGAAGACTTTCTACGACAGCACTTTCCATTCCTAACGAAGGCCATGCGGCGGCACTTGGGCTTTCTCTTCCCAAACAGCTCGCTTCTGGTGCTCAGAAGCAAAGGATGCAGCTTAAAACTGAGAGGCATAGTCAGACGTGCAGCAGACGAAGGGGCTAAGGCAGCTAACAGGTGAGCCATCCCGCCGGATCTATACATGGCAGTAGGGTGGAAAGATTACTATAGCACAGGGAGCTTCATTCATTGGATGCTCCACAAATCATTGCACGGGGACCCAAATCGTAAGCACCCGCCCTCGAACCGCCAACTGCATGTCCCAAGAAGCAGTCAGCGATACACACGCGCCTAGGGAAGTTTTGCCCCAACATAGGATACTATAGTCATATATCTTATCCCTCAATTATCCCCTAAGGTTGGGTCTTCCCAATGGGTCTGCCTAGATAGATAGAATTTCTGGGTTTTTGGGTGATTCAGGGCTGGAATTCTCAGCGTTTTACCGTGTCAATCGCAGTCTTCATGCGCTAAGCCTTGCCTTGTTTCCTTCCGCTAAATGTGAGTACACGCTCCCCGAATCATGGGAACACGCCGTGTGAAAACAAAAAACCGGGAATGCGCTCCCCGTTTCCCCGAAGAATACAAACGTGCACCCCGTTCCCCTGAAATGCTGGGAACGTGTCCCCCAACTTGGGAGACTTGCCTTTTTTCTCTTAACACAAAAAGAACTCCTCTTCTCCAGGGGCGGTGGATTTTAGTGATCATTGAAGGTTCAGGGATGTTTAGGTTTGGTTGTTCTGTGCGGGCGTCGGTTTGGTAACTGCCGGTGCTTCTGCAGGTTCAACTTGTAGGAGCAGTGTCGAATGATGCCAAGAGCGAGTGTGGGGGCAAAACTTCCCAAGGTGCCTATCACTAACTGGAACTCCCCTTCAACCCCACAGCCTCACCTTAGCAGCTCAGGTGCCTGCGCTTACCTGCAGCTTTGCCGCTGTCTACGTGGTTCGGAAGCTTCGACTCCAGGCACACAGCCTCAGCGAGTGAGTCAGGAGGCTCAAGGAGACTGCGAGCTCTCAGAAGCTCTGAGATTTCGCCCATTTCAGGCACAGGGTTTCGGTGTGGGTGCCGTGCTGAAGGCTTTCCAGGCTTTGTGAAGGTTGAGCACCCTGTGTCCCTCGATCGACCCGGATCTAGGCACATGAACTACCAGGTACATGCTAGTGCGTACACATTACGCGATGTTGAGAGCCCGTGGTTGTAGAATGCCGTGGGGCAGTGCAGGTCCAGCAGCTGGAGCGGTTGACGGCAGATGTGCCAGCGGCAGAAGATCTAGAAGACCTCCAACCTTCTGGCAACAAGAGTGGCGCGTTTGAAGAGATGGCATCGCCTTCACAGCAGCATCTGCAGCAGCAGCTTATCAATGTCTTGGCTTTGCTTTCCCTGCGGGACAGCTTTATTGCTCTGCCTGCAGTGTCGCGCTCGATGCACCAGCTGCTCGGCAGACCTTCCAGCAAATGTCGAACACGGCTAAGCTGGTTCCGTAATGACGGGCAATGAGGTCGTTTACATCCCTTTTTTTCTCCACAAGTCAAGGATTTTCCAAGAGGAGGTCTTCACCGGAATTCGGACCAACCACCTCTGGCCCACTACCGAAGGGTTTCCTCCGCCTGCGCCGGGGGACCCTCCGAGTGAGGCTCTGAAACCCTCGCCTCTTGAAGTTCTGCGCCTCGGCCGGATGGCAAACAGGGCCAAACAGAGCGGAGTGAGTGTGTGTGTGTGTGTGAGTGTGTGCTTCTCCTTCTGCCAGGAAACAGTCAAGGGCGGAAGACAGTTCCGGAGGGGGAGTCGGTCGTGGAGAATCTTGCAGTTTCAGTGCGAAGCTGCAGCTTAAGGTTTTTGTGGTCCATTCGCGAGCGATGGGCCGGCTTTTCCAACGGTGCAGCCGAAGCGCCCCACCGAGCTCTGCAGCCAGCCGCAGGGAGGAAGGCGCCTGGCCCCATCCTGCCGCTTGGCGAGTTTCCAACTCTCGGCGCAACTGGGAACCTAGATAAGGCAGTTACACAGCTGTGTAATCACCGCTTATTTGCATGCCTACCTATCTCCATGCACTGCACATGCGTGCACAACCAAGGCTCATGTGCCCGTGCGGCTTGTTTGTCTCCCTGCCGTACGCGTGCGTGTACGTATGTCCGTGTTGTCCAGTCGGTCTGGTTCCAGTACCTTACACGAACCGTCAAAGGTCTTACAGTACTTGGTAACTTAGTATGCCATAGTGCCATAGTATGCCCGTGACGACACCTGAGTGTCAAAGGAAGTATTGGCTGCCAGATCCTCGAGGCTCTCTCTCTCGCTGTCTCCCTTCCCCAGCGACACACTCACACACGGTTCGTCATGCATCCAACCATCATGGCGAGGTGGACGCTGGAGCGCTTTGGCTGGAACGATCGCGGGGCCCGAGCCCTGCGCACAGTCACTGGGCTCAGCAGTGGAATGGGTCCTGTGCAGCTTCTCTGAGATAGCCGGGCCCGCCTGTTGCTGTCCATAGCCATGGCGCAGGTCATCACGCATTCCGCCTCTGTTGTCCTCGGACGATCTCTCGAAGCATCTCGACCTGAGGTGCTCAAATGGAAAGCAGACCCCGACGAGCTGGATGCCAACAGGCAACGGCCAACTTGGCAGTGATGAGACCCCGCAGCACGCTTCCTGCATGGCTTTTGTTGGGGGTGGATGTGTACAGGTTGTATTTAGCTGGGTCGTCATCATAGACGATCACCTGTAGCCGGCATCCTCGAAAAGCTTCATCGGCGCCATCCACTTACCAGTTCAAAGCCCGCAGGTGGACGCCCTTGATTTGGGCAGCCCACCTTGGATCCGTCATAATCGGCCGATGCCCGGTTTACAAAGAGCATGTCGTAGTGTTCCGGATTCGGGGTATTTGGACTTCTGGGATGCGTCGGTACACATTCAGGCTTTACTCGTGTCTTGGTGCACGTTTGGTTCAAATGCTACATCACATCTCATCGCCTTTGCAATTGGGGCATTGCTTCATGAGAGCTTTGCCAGGCCTGCTTCTGCGTGCCGGTGCAAATCCGGATCATATTGGGGCCGAGGCGCGGCCGGGACTTGTTCCACCGTGCTCAGTCGAATGTTACCCTTTTGCCAGCATGTCTTCATGAGCCGTTCAGCTTTTGTACCAGAGAGTGGCTGCCAGGGCTCCTCCGCCCTGAGCGTGGCTTGCCGCTCTGCTCACCAGGACCCGGCATCTCCCGGGCGTGTATCTCGAAGGCTGAAAGTCAAGCCGCCCCTTTATAATATTGCAAGTCGCCCAGGGATTGGACAGGCTGCTGGTGAGAGGTTTGGGTTGTGACAGCTTGTCGGCAGCTAAGGGGGTTTCGCACAGAGTCGTGCCTCCGATCTGTTGACACTCGGCACCTTCGGCTATAATACCTCCCTAGTGACTTCTCCGAAGCCTTCCTTCGAAACGCTCCACGCCACTACACAGCGATCCACAATCGGATCAAGTGACTTAGTGCTCCCGCAAGCTTGCAGACGGCGGTCAAGCAAGACTCCCGAAGGCCAAACAGACCTAGGACAAAGTTGGACTTGGTATTGGTCGTGAGGGTTTCGAAACAATGATCTGCAATTTCTGACAGTTCCGCCGTTGGGTCCATTCGGAGCAGCCTAGTCGACAACCCGCTGAGCCACAGGAGGTTGTCCAGCTGCTGCTGCTCAACCAAGCTTCACCCTACTTAGTTCCGTGCCTGCAGTTGTCCTTCCAAGTACTTTGCCCGTTTCAAGTTACCGGTTCAGGCAGTAACGTACCAGATGAACGCGGCTAGTTGGCCATCCTCAGGTGCCCATCGGGAATGGCAACTTCGATCACCACGTGGGTGAGGAGATCTTGGAGATGGCTACTCGGCCAGGTTTTGTCCAAGGTGTTTAAAGTTGAGCGCGGCTTCAGGATGCGGGACTTACTTGATCTGCAGTCAGGGAGAAAGTGTCCGGTATGCGGTCGAAGACCGTGCTTGTTTGTTTGCAATTTGTGAATGGAGTGTGCGAGCTCGTTTCTTCTGCCTGCAGATTGGCATGGAACTGCAGCAGGACTCCCGGAACCATCAGAGCTTTGTTTCCCTCACAGCTGCCAGGTACGCCAATATCGGAAGTTGTCCACAAAGCGTGGCAGCTTCGTGCTCAGCTCCAGCTGAGTCGTTAAGAGTTGTTTGTTGTCCGATTTCAGTCCGACATCCGGACTTCTGGCTGGAGGCGATGAACAGCCTGTCCAAAGTTGTACTCAGAGCCAGTGAGATCAGCTGTCCGAAGACTGAAGGCGAAGTCTGTAGCCATAGAACTTCACAGATACATGGCCGTACTTGCGGATCGAGTTACGGAAAGGTCAGCCATCGTCTCACTCCTCAGACAAACTCGTGCAGACCATTCAACAAGATGGCGTCACTGTCTGGCGGGGAGCTGCCCGTAAGAAGCTGGACTCCCTGTCAGCTTTAGATTGGCACTTGTAGCCAAGCTGGCAGACCAGGCTCCAGCAGCGTGCGGCCAGAAATCGCCCATTGCCTCTGCTTTCGCATTGCCGAACAGTCGAGAACCAGATGTTCGGCTGATTCTTAGACCTCGTGCTTGCAGAAGCTACAGTAGACTTGCTTGGACCACTTGGCATGTTGCAGATGCCATTCTTCCGCCCGAGGCTTCCATATCCCCGAAATCCCCTGAGCTTGGAGGCAAGTGTGAATCCTGGCGTCCGGGTATGCTGATTTAAGCTGCGATGCTGTCACTATCGTGGCTGAACTGCAGACGGTGCCTTCAAAACCTCTAATTCCGACTGGCTGTTGAATCAGTCGCTTAATGGTTTGCAGCTGCACTCCGTGTGACCACCTTCGCTGGGTTGCTGGGGGTCGGCATGGCGCTCCGCCATCACAAGCTTCATGAGCCACCTTCTCTCGAACGGACTTCCCGTTGCCGAACTGCTCCTCTAGTACGCCCACGCATTCTGCCCTATCATCCCACCATAGCAGGGGGGACGGCTTCGCCGATTTCAGTCAGCTGGAGCCATCGCAGGTGGCGCAGCCTCTTCGACAGACGACTTCATGGTGCCTTCCGGATGCACCGGCATGGACGAGGGGTGCTTTTGCAACACTTGTCTGTTCAATCTGAATTCTTGTTCCTGACTGCAGCCATCTGGGTCGGCTCATGTCAGAGCTCCAGCATCTTCGGACAGGCTCTCAATGAACATGAACCTCCGTTTCGCTCCTGACAAATTGTACAAAGAGTAACACACGCTTGCAGAGTTTAGTCGGAGGCTTGGGGCTTAGTGGGAACCGACAGACCTTCTTGATGGCGAGCCCTTTCATGCCCCAATGGAGCGGCCAGCAGTCGGTGGCAGCCAAATGCCCTCCAGGCCCTCTCCAAACAGGGAACAGGTGAGGTGTTGAATCCTAAACTGTCAAGCCGTCAAGACCGCTGAGCGGACCACTTCCATGTCTTGGCAAACAGCAGAATATCAGTCATGCTCGGATTCCTGGCAAGTCGAACATCCGGCTGTCGACCTGCACCTTGCCGATTCCCCTGCCACGCCTATGGATGCATGTGCCCACTTACTTGCAAGGCCCCTCCCGATGCCGGCGCCACGTCGCCAGCTGCTAGCGAGACATGCACGGCCGGACGAGGAGTGGAGCTTCACTGGTCCAGGCTTCCCCAAAAGATCCGGAACGGCAGCCAAGCCGCGAAATGCCGTTCATGGAAATCAGTGGGAAACTATGTGGCAGCATTGGCCGCATCGTATGCCGAAACTCCTGTTCTAGTTCCGAGGGGCTACAGCTTATGTGTCTCAGCCCAGCCACTAGCGGTTGGCCAGATGTGCTGCTCTTGAGGTAGACCTGTCACCTGTGCCC